>JAVQJS010157088.1:0-19384 GCA_036024795.1 Galaxias rostratus
TCACACACACACAGACACACACACACACACACACACACACACACACTCAAACACACACACACACACACACTCACACACACACACACACACACACACACACACACACACACACACACACAAACAATAAGGTCAAATTGATGGATGGAATCAGGTGCCACCGACAGATATGGATGACCATTTTACAAACCGTACTATTCACACCCCATCTCTCCAATCTCCCCACAGTGCCTTGCACACCGAGTGGCATCGGCGCCGTCCTGAACTGCCAAAACAGAACCACTACCATTTCCTGGCAGCCCAGCACTGGCGCCGTGTCCTACGTTACCACGGCGACAGCCAGGTCTGGCAACAGTACCAGCTGTGCCACCAACTCCCCCTACTGTGTGCTGAGCGCTTTGGATTGTGGGGAGGAATACACTGTCGCCGTGACGGCTGTGGGAGGAAGCTGCAACAGCACTGCCCGGATGGCAGGAAACTTCAGCACAGGTGAGCTACATAAAACCGAACAAATAGCTACAATAGGCCACTTTGATTTTGACTGTCACTTTATACGGACTCTGTCACCTTAGACTCTGTCACCAACGATCCCCTCTTTTCTGCTCTCACAGTAAAGTCCCGCAGTGTGTTCTAACATGTCGCTTTTGCCTTGTGTGAAAAGGGAAGGGACTTCATCTCGACACTGAATCTCCCTCTTTTGTCCGTTCCTCCGTCTCGCCCCTAGAGCCCTGTGTGCCCACGCGGCTGTCGGTCCAGTACAGCCTGGGCATCGGCCAGGTGATGTGGGACGCGGCGTTGGGAGCCTCCGCCTACCGGGCGAAGGCCGTGTCCGCCCAGGGCCTGACGGCCGCCTGCCTCGGCAACGACACCAACTGTGCCCTGGTCGGCGTGCAGTGCGGCCAGATCTACAGCGTGAGCGTCACGGCACAGAACCCGGCCTGCAACGACACGGCGACATCGGGCCCGTACACGTTGATGACAGGTCAGCGCCATGTGCCCAGGACCGGTGGCTAGTGTCTGTTAGGGGGTCCGGGCGAGAGCGAAGCAAAGTAAACAGTCGTTCCGTCTGGTTGTCCTACACAGAGCCCTGCCCGCCCTCCAACGTCACCGCCTCCATGGCCTGCGGGTCTCTCCGAGCCTCCGTCTCCTGGGAGCCGAGCGCCACCGCCGCGGGCTACAGCGCTAACCTGGTGGGCCGCAACGGCCACGTGGTCTCCTGTGTCACCGCGAACGCGTCCTGCGACGTGGCGGGGATGAGCTGTGGCACGGTGTACTACATCCGGGTCAAGGCCATCGGAAACGCATACAACAGCAGTGAGAGCATCGGGGTTAGTCTCACATCAGGTGAGGACGCTCAGTTAATTTAATATGTATATATATATGTGTGTGTTTGTGAGACATGTATATATATATATATATATATATATATATATATATATATATATATATATATATACACACACACACATTTAATTTAAGTGCATTGAAAGTTGTGTCCGAACCTTTGACTGGTGTGTGCGTATATGCATATGAATTACGTAGCCCACATTGGTGCGAAAGTAGATTTAAAAAAAAATGACACCAAGACCCACGTTCATTGACTGACTTGCGCGCCTTCAGCCCCATGCCTCCCCAGCAACGTGCAGGCGTCGGCGGACTGCAGCGCCAACGGCAGCGCCCTGCTGTCCTGGGACTGGAGCGACGGCGCCGACAACTACACCCTGCGGGCCGTCGGAGCCGGCGGGGAGGAGGCGTCGTGCACCACCTCGCAGAACAACTGCAGCGTGAGCGGCCTGAGGTGCGGCCGCCGCTACAACCTCAGCCTCAGCGCCGTCAACCAGGGCTGCCAGGTCACCGTGCCAACCAACGTCACCCTCAACACGCGTGAGTTTCTCAACGTCGTGTTGCTGTCGGTTGCCATGGTTCGACCCTGACAGTCGTTGTTGACGATGTACCCCCCCCTCTAGCTCCGTGTGTGCCCCAGGCTCTGGTGAGCTCCCTGGACTGTGGTCTCAACGTGGCGTCCCTGGGCTGGAACTCCAGCCTGGGTGCCGATGTGTACGAGGTGGCGGCAGTCGCACGCAACGGCCACAGGGTGTCGCTCCGCGCCAACACCACCCTGACCCAACTCTCAGGTCTCACCTGCGGCCAGGTGTACGACCTCACCGTCGTTGCTGCTAACCAGCAATGCATGAGCGCCCCTAGTGACCCAAAAGAGTTACAGACAGGTTCGTTATTTGAAAACATACCTAATAATCTATAACAACCTGACGGTCATATCAGACGTGAAATTGTCAGTGCATTGATACACAATCACTTCTTCTTCAGGGCCCTGCTCTCCTACTACAGTCTCCAGCTCCTTGGACTGTCTTTCTGGCATCGCCGTGGTTTCCTGGCAGGACAGCAACGGAACAGACTACTACACAGCCAGCTTGGTCACAGACAGTGGTCTATCACAGACCTGCATGTCCGCCACCAGCCAATGCAGTGTCCCCGGCCTGGCCTGTGGGCGGAACTTCTCCGTGTCCGTCACAGCCTCTAACCTGAAGTGTAACTCCACATCTAGCGTTTCCACTCGTCTGCAGGCTGGTGAGGGCCCTGTGCCATTGTGACAGTACAATAAAGACCTCTCTATTAATATGGATCTAAAGTTTCAAAAATTCTTCTAGAATGTTTCATGTTTTGTATGCATCATGCTTACATTATTCTAATCTCTTTCTCTGATTGTGTGGCCTCTCCCTGCAGTCCCCTGTGTCCCTGTGGGTGTCTTGGTAAAACGGGACTGTGCCAACCACGTTGCTGTAGTGTCTTGGTCTGCCAGCCAGGGGGCGCTGTGGTACTCTGTGTCAGCCCAGAGCAGTGGGGGGAACTACACTTGGCAGGGCTCCCAGCTCAACTGCAGCCTGACCAACCTCACCTGTGGCTCCCCTTACACAGTCCAGGTGGTGGCTGTAGGTGACAACTGCTCCAGCACACCCAGCCAGCCCGTGGCTTTCCACTCAGGTACACGGCAATACACATGCATGTGGAATTCCTCTCAGCTCGTCCGATTTCAACATCCGATTTCAGCTGTTTCTCTTCCCACGCCACCGTGTGTCTCTTCCCTCCCTCAGAGCCCTGTGTGCCAGTCCAGGTGGCGGGCAGTTTGGACTGCGCGAGCGGAAACGTGTCGGTGTCCTGGAAACAGGCCGAGGGAGCCACCAACTACACCGCTGTCGCCACGGTAACTCAAAAAAAAATAAAAAAAAAATACTCATAACACACGTGTCAGCAGTGTAGATGTCTGACATGCCTAACGCGTGCGTCTCCTCTGCCCAGGCCCCCGGGGGCTACGCGTCCACATGCAACACCAGCGGGACGGCGTGCGTGTTCGGTGACCTGCTCTGTGGCCGCACCTACAGCGTCTCGGTCGGCGCCAGCGACAGCACCTGCTCCAGCAACTACAGCAGCCCCATCACCGTGGAGACAGGTGTGTCAAGAAAAAAAGTCAGAGAGAGCATCTTTGATATTTATGTCCATTGAGCTAAAAATATTGCCAATCTTCAGCCAACCTCAAATCTGAACTACAACGATGATTCGATTCACTTTCTAAACCGGCCCGGGAAAGAAGTCGCGTGTTGCCCAATTAAAGCCCTGTTCGTTCCCGTGGCAGCGCCCTGCGCGGTGCGGAACGCCAGCGCCGCGGTGGACTGCGCCAGCAACACGGCCGTGGTCTCCTGGGAGACGAGCGGCGCGGCGTACGGGGTGACGGCGGTGGGTCCGGACGGGCACCGCGCGACCTGTAACGGCTCCGCCGCGTCCTGTGCCCTGCCCGCCCTGCACTGTGGCCAGCCCTACAACGTCTCCGTCGCCGCCCTGGGCGGAGTCTGCAACGGCGTCCAAGCGCACCTCTCCCTGCGCACAGGTGACCTGCCTCCCTCTCCCACCTCCTCGTGCAATCTTCATTCCCGAGGGAAAAAATGAGGAGAATCATTTTTTATATAAGATGTGTTGTGTTGATCATTTGATTTAAACGAATCGAAATAAAATATAAATGGATTGTTTTATAAAAGGTTAGTGGTTGCTAAGAAATGCAGTTGGATGGTCTTTATAAATAGTGTGTGTGTGTGTGTGTGTGTGTGTGTGGGTGGGTGGGTGTGTTTTCTTCATCTAACATCAGGTCAATGACTGGGCAGGTTTCAGCCTTTAGTTCTGTCTCTGGAACACTGGTAAATATGATTTTACGAAAGTCTAGCTGGATAGAATCAAATGTTTTGTCCGGATGACTTAGCGTCATAAACAACACAACCCCCTTTTCCATTGCGCCATTACTCCACAGAGAAAAACCAAAAACGTTCTACTGTGTTGCAAACAGAGAGTGTGATCAAACACAAACATAGGCCACTCTTCAGGGCCTGCAGAGACTTTTAGAGTGGCATGCACTTTTTAAAGCAGTTGAAAAGTGGCACACAGAACAAGATTTCAAAACACCAACATCTACATTGCAATTAAGTGTTTAATAATAATAATAATAATACAATTTATTTCTAAAGCGCTTTTCAAAACACTCAAAGACGCTGTACAAAGTGATAGTAAACAAAAATATAGCAAAACAAGTCGTCGGTCCATCGCAGGGCCAACACAAAGGGACAAACAGCAACCATTAATATATGTTGATGAGTGAAGAAGGAATTAAGTGTGACTGATTATAACAAGGGGTGCTGAGGGGGGTTATGCTGGTGATCCATTAGCAGTTGTAGGCCTGTGACAAGGTGCTACTGATCTACTAGCAGTGAGTGATTTACTTGTCAGGCCTGTACGTTTATAATAGGTATCTACTAGTAGTTGGAGGTTTGAGAGTTCTTTCTAGTGATAAACTGGTGAGGCCTGTGAGTTTTATACTTGTGATTTACAAGTAGTTTGAGGGCAGTGGCGAGTTTATGCTAGTGATATACTAGTGAGGACTGTGAGTTTATGCTAGTGATATATTAGTGAGGACAGTGAGTTTATGCTACTAATATACTAGTGAGGACTTTGAGTTTGTACTAGTGATCTATTAGCAGTTGAAAGACTGTGCACGTTCCCTCACCATCCATTCCTCTCCAATCCAAACAGGGTCAAGGACTGTTCTCCAGTTTTTCAAACCGCTCAAGAGTTAGAGGGACACTTCAATGGGGGTGAAAAGTTAGTGTATGTGTGTGTTTGAAAACATAGGTGGACGGATGGTAATTATGTTATGTACTTAATGTGTTGGGATGTGGTATATTATGTTGGGAATGCACCATCTACATAAATAAATCAAATATGGCTTGAGACAGAAGCAACACAATATTAAATAAATGTTTTCAGACAACATGTTAGGTACATGCTATGTGTTATTTATAGCTCAGTCCAGCCAATCGTGTATTTGAATTCCTCCTCAACGCATTGCCATGACCCATTGTGCCATTGTGAGCTTACTCAAAAGAAATGTCGTGACCTCAAAAGCAATTGTGCTTTCCCTCATTATTTTATTTCTCTTTTCTTTTAATTATTTTTTTTGGTTTTCTTCCTTGTATGTTCTGGCTTACCTTGTGTAAAGCACATTGAATTGCCTCTGTGTATGATGCGTACCACACAAACAACATTTATATGATTTGATTTGTTTTGATTTGATTTGACAATGGAGTACAGACACTCACACAATGTTCTGCCCATATGGATAGAACACATAGTGTTAGTGATAGTCACAGTGATAGAACACATATTAGTGATAGCCATAGACAGAACACATAGCAATAGCTATAGAACACATTGTGTTAGTGATAGTCATAGTCATAGAACACATAGTGATAGTACTAGAGATAGAACACCTTGTGTTAGGGATGGTTCTAGAGATAGAACACATAGTTGGCACGGTGGCTCAGTGGTCAGCACTGCGACCTCGCAGTAATAAGGTGCTGGGTTTGTTCCCCACTTGACCCAAGGGCCTTTCTGTGTGGAGTTTGCATGTTCTCCACCTGTTAGCGTGGGTTTCCTCCGGGTACTCCGGTTTCCTCCCGCTGTCCAAAAACATGTAGGTTGATTGGTGACTCTAAATTGTCCGTAGGTATAAATGTGTGAGTTGCTTTTTGTCCCTCTGTGTTTGCCCTGCGAAGGACCGGCGACTTGTTTTGCTATATTTTCGCTTTCACTCCTAACTTTGCACAGCGTCTTTGAATGTTTTGAAAAGCGCTAGCGATAGTGGTAGTCATAGCGATAGAACACAAGGTGATAGTCCCAGAGAAAGAACACAGTGTTAGTGATAGTGTTCGATATCTATGGTGAGGGCTATGATTTGTGGTTACCATAAGATAATAGATTTTTTTACTATAAACACACTCGTCCAGATGGAGGGGAAAGCACTTTGGGTCTGTTTGTGATCAATCACTGGCCTAATACATTACCCACGAATTGGAGGAGCAGTAATGAATTTGCTTTTGTAAATGAAACAAATAGATTCATAACAAGGTTAACACAACCGTGTTTTTTCTGAGTAAAATCCATGTTACTATAAATGTCCCATCATCCCTACTCTGGACCCAGTGGGAAACAAAGGTTGATTTTTCTTTCTTTCTTTTTTTTTAAGTAAAAGTTCTTGACCAAACAAATGCTACAACATTTCCAGAATACGTCTCAATTCCAGTATTAACGACAGCAAACAGATGTTTTTATTATTATTATAATTTTTGCCATTTATTTGCTGTTCTTTGCTCTATCCCTTGATCTACAAACTGTGGACTTTATGTTCACACCCAGTGGCAATGTGAATGACAGCGCGGCTTAAATGGTTCGGGGGCTGGGATTGTCAAGTTTCGTTGTAGTTTGCCATCAATGAGATAATCATACACCAATACAGTTAAATGCAAAAGCATAAAGGTCCATTTGTAACGATCGATTCAATATAAATGGACACGACTTTGAAATTAGACTTAAATACGATGCTAACCAATTGCAAGAAAACATAAAGTAGATTTTTAATGAATATAAAAAATATGTTTTATATAACTAAAGCTGTAACATGTACTCAGAATTTTTGGTTGTTTGTGGGAGGCGCCTGTCTGGCTCCCGCTGCAAAACATGAACAGAGCATTGCACTCTCTGACGTTCCTCGAGCTCACAGCTGTCCGGTTCAGTACCTTGATGGGATTCGGTTTCCCATTGACGTTGAGGAATGGTATACTAATCAATTCAATTGAACGCACCGAGTTGGAAACGTGAAACTTAGATTGGATTAATTTGGGCCAAGGGAAGTTATTACTCACATTAGCGCTGCTGAAGAAATCTCATTGCTGAATTTAGGTTACAATGGAAGACATCAACGACGGATATGTGTGCGGCTTATTAGGATTGTATTATAGCCCATATTTACTTTAGCGAATACACTGTAAGTAGTTACGGTGACACATGCATATTTAAAACCTCTATATCAGAGGAAGTTGCAGGTGGCTGTGTGATGCCGCCGATTCCATCCCCACTGTAGTATCCAAACTTAAGAGTTACGCTTTATATAATTACGTGCACTTTGTGCTTTTACCGGACTTCACTCACTGAAGGTCTCTTAACCTTTGTGTAAGGGGTTTTTATTTATATATATATATCTTTTACGCGTATTCCTCGACCGTACAAATGTTGGAATGGATTGTGCTTGTTTGCATTGTGATCCTGGTGGGGATTATATGGCCAGTTTCGAAATACTTTGGAAATGACCACCAGCATGACTCGCTGATCTCCGGGCTTGGAATATTACGTCGCCAAACGACGGAAAGGGTCACAGAGCGATGCATTACTGAGCGGGGAGTTGACCGTGCCCAAACCGCTAGTGGAACGAGTGAAAACTCACCCACCGTCGCGTTGATATGCAAGCCCTCTGCACTTGCCAACTATCTTCTCAAACATTGCAGGACTTTCAGAAATTTCTCCCCGTGCACCGGTTGGACATGGCTGGCCAATGCGTTTTTACAGACTGCTTACGGCGCGTGCTGGCCGTATCATAGCCCTATCCATTTCGTGCGGGACCACTTACAACTCAGCGATGATGGGCTCGTGGCGCTGGACTGGGCAGTGTCTCTTGCCGGCGCGTCGTACCACAAACGAGGGAGAACCTCGAGCAATTCCACAAGTCCCGTTCTTATTGTTATTCCCAATTCTTTTGGGAAGATAACGGGAAATGTTCTAAAGGTAACATAATTAAAGGGGTATTTATCGTTACATACCTAACGTACCTCTGTTATTTGAAGTATAGTAGTTTTCCACATAATGGACCCCATTGCTTCCAATAGATTGATTTACTTCAGGCTGAACATTTACTGGAACTTATTAACACACACTTAGTTTAAAATGTATATATATGTTATATGTTTGAATTAATTGAAAAATAACAATATATATTTTTGCTAGTTCATACTCATTTCTGTAGATGTACTGATTAAAGCACTAGGCACAAAGGCATGGCTGTTACCTACAGGCTTACCATTGTTTTACATTCTATTCTCATTTCGCAAATTAGAAAATTAGAGGACACACACACACACACACACACACACACACACATGTTACCTTGAATTCGCAAATAACATGTTAGACAGCCATGTTGGAATAGTTGGATAGAGAAATGAAAAGGCTTTTGACATGAATTTTAAACAAGGAGAAGGAAGATATCCAAAAATATCCAAATACACTGTAATAATTATTGACAGTAAGCCATTTTAGGGCCTGTTTGTGACTAGTCTTAGCATGCAGAAGTGCATCCAGGCAGTGCCAGCCTTTCATAGTCGAGCCCTCAATGCCCTGATTGAAGTTTCTTTAAGACAGGGTTTACTGCTAGTCATTAACTTTGCAAGCAGCTGCACATAAAAATATGCTATTGGAGAATTCTCTCAGATGTGACTCTCTCTTACTGTGCGTTTTTAGTTTCTGGGTCAGCATGGAGCTCATTTTGTGTGTGTTTGTTCGTGAATGTGTGCATGCGTGAAACCTGGTATCCCTCAGAGCAGTGTGTGTAGCATCTTGTGAGTGAACTCTATAGTGACTGTATGTGTATTCTTTGTGTGTGTGTGTGTGTGTGTGTGTGTGTGTGTGTGCGTGCGCATGTGTGTGTGCGTGTGTGTGTTTGTGTGTGCGCGTGCGTGTGTGTGTGTGTGTGTGTGTGTGTGTGTGTGGCCTGGGCTTGCGTATGTCCTCAGTAGGGATTGTGTGCTGCCTGTGGGTGGCCGGGGGTGATTCTGCAGTGGGGTGAGTTGCCATATCTGAGACAGCTGCTGTTATTTTAGAATGCTGCACTCTATGCCACACATGGATGAGTCACTTCATGCTGTGTGTGTGTGTGTGTGTGTGTGTGTGTGTGTGTGTATATGAGTGTGGTTTGTACGCGTCCTGGGTGAATAACTGAGATAAAGAGCTTGTGTGCAGTACAGAGTGTGGTTGTATTGTTGAGTGTGCGTAACAAGTGCATGCTTTCGAGCGACTAATTGTGAGATAGATACCGTGCTGGCGATTGAGTGTTTGAGAGAGGAACGTTAGGAACTCACAGACAAAGGAGAGCGATGGTGAATTAAAAACACCACCAACGACTCTCAAAGAGTTGGCATGGTATCTTTCAAGGCACAGGTCACATCCTGTCTCACAGGAAGTCTTAAGTAAAAGTGAAAACCAGTGTAACCTTGCGGGGAAGTGACTTGCTGTACTCCCACGCTGCTGACGTAGGGCACTGGTTGTAATGAATACAAGCACTCGGTGGACTGCCTACCACAAACCTTCCTTTGGCTTTGTGTACACACAGACTGAAGGGGGATTAAGATCTGATCTGGGGAGTGTGGATGGGGAGGCAGTGCTTTGGAGTTTGGGGGTTGTGGTGTGACATTGTGCAACCTAACACAACAGTCCAACGGGGGGGGGGGGGTGGGGGGTTGTTGGTTGGGTGATATGTCATCGTACAAAACCCGTAGCACCAAGGTGCAAAACAATTCAAGTAAAAAAATATCTGTCTTGAATCCTTTGAAACAAAACCTTAACATTATCAACCCTTCCCCTTTTCTGCCCTTTTCTCAACATATAGAGTTTTGTATGCCTGTTAAAGCATTATGTGAATGTCAAAAGAAACAAGCCAGTCATTTCATTACATATTTATTTATAGCACCTATGCACCTTTTCGGTACAATGATGTTTTTTTTTTCCTTAATTTTCTCCCATTTTGGACTGTTGTGTGTTTTTGCTCGATGTCACATCACAACCCCCAGACTCCAAAGCACTGCCTCCCCATCCACACTCCCCAGAACAGACCCTGACCCACTGTCAGTCTGTGTGTACGCAAAGACAAAATGAAGGTTTGTGGTGGACAGTCCTTCGAGTGCTTGTGGAATTTAACAGCATGTGTTTGTGTTTGTGTTGCTGCACTGGGTAGTCCTCCTTGGCCTGGTGGCTGCAGCAGCCTTAAAGGGAAAACACCTTACCAACTTATCTCTGATGCGATTCTTACCAACAGTTATAAGCTTTATTGAATGGTTTTGTCAGTTCGATTACAATTGGTTTGTCGAATATTTATTGTAAATAGTATGCATATAGCAGCCTTATAGGGAACTCAAGGCTAAGGAAATTGCTATTGTTATTCACAGTAAGACTGTAGTTGTTAAAACAGGTGCTCTGTTGTTATTCATATTAAGACTGTAGCTTTTATAACAGGGGTCTCTGTTGTTATTTACAGTAAGACTGTAGTTGTTATAACATGTGGTCTCTGTTGTTATTCACAGTAAGACTTTGACAGTTGTAACAGAGGGATTATTATGAAGTTGCTTTTTTTTAGTTATTGTGTTTTCGCGCTTGTGCTTTTATAGTTGCAGGAACTTACTATGCCTGTACTATCTGCACCTACCCGACAATATAACACCAAAATAAAAAGGTGTGCTTAATCTTGTTGAATTTCTACCCCAACCCGATGCACAGGATAATCTGTTTTAGCCACCCCAGACCAGAGGGAATGTGACATGGTTGTATATGCTTGAATGTGGGTGGTCTGTAAGATTGTCTCTCCCTCCCATCCACTTCGGTTTTAGTACAAGTACCTGACCTATCTTCAGCCACTGTCTGTTAGAACACATCTTAACTGCTACTGTACACAATAGTTTTGTTTTTTTACAGCAGTAAAAGTTAAAATGTCCGCTTCACTCGAGATAGTTGAACACTGTTGACTCTCAGTCAAAACAGACAGATCCGGGCCTTATGAGGCATTACAACAGGAGCAGAACTATTAAGGAGACTGTCGCATCATGGCCCAAGGAGATGAAAGTTCACGTTAACTTTGTGTTTCTCATCCATTTCCTTCGCTTTCTTTCCCCTCCTTTTACTTTCTCTCTCTCTCCTTCTTTTTTTCCTCCCCCTTTTTTTATCTCCCTTCCATCCCTCTCTCTCCTCACTCCCTCTCGTTCTCTTATTGCTTCATCTCTTTCCTTCTTCAACCTTCTTTTTTTCTCTTGCCCCACCTTCCCTCTCTCCTTCATCTCTCTCTTTCTTCTTTTTTATCTCCCCCACTTCACAATTTTTTTCCTTTCTCTCCGGTCTCTCGCTCTTTTCTCCACTCCCCCCCACTTCACAATTTTTTGTCTTCTCGTCTCCCTCCCTCTCCCTTCACTATTTTCTCCCCTGTCTCCTTCCTCCCTCTCTTTTCTCCCCTCCGACCCTCCCTAGCTGTGCGAGGCGGCCCTCTCTCACGGCTACCTCCCGGTGGTGTTTAACCGGCGCAGCCACAACGGCGCCCCCCTCACCACGCTGAAGCTGCAGCAGTTCGGCGACCCCGGGGACCTGCGGGAGGCGGTCCGGTACATCCGCTACCGGCAGCCGGCGGGCAGGCTGTACGCCGTGAGCGAGAGCACAGGCTCGGGCCTGCTCCTGTCCTACCTGGGGGAGTGCGGCTCCTCCAGCTACGTGACAGCGGCCGCGTGCCTGTCCCCCGTGTTCCGCTGCCAGAGCTGGTTCGAGAACGGGCCCCGCTGGCCCCTGCAGTGGGCCCTGGTGCTCTACCAGAAGATGTGCCTCAGCAGGTGAGGATGACGGGTTTGGGTTGGGAGTTATAGGTAAGCTAATGGTGTCCGTTGGTGATAAGGTGTAAGGTCAGGGTTAGCTATTGATACTAGCTGTAGACCAAGGGTAGGGTTAGGAGGTAGTGTTAGCAATTGATGTCATTTGTAGGTAATGTATGGGGGTAGGGTTAGGAGGTAGTGTTAGCAATTGATGTCATTTGTAGGTAATGTATGGGGTTAGGGTTAGGAGGTAGTGTTAGCTATTGATGTCAGTTGTAGGTAAGTTATAGGGTTACAGTTAGGACTAGTGTTAGCTATTGATAACAGTTGTAGGTAATGTATGGAGGTAGGGTTAGGAGGTAGTGTTAGCTATTGATGTCAGTTGTAGATAAGTAATAGGGTTAGAGTTAGGACTAGTGTTTGCTATTGATAACAGTTGGAGGTAAGTTATGGGGTTAGGGTTAGGAGGTAGTGTTAGCAATTGATGTCAGTTGTAGGTCAGATGTTGGGTTAGAGTTAGGGATAGCGTTAGCTATAGGTAAGATGTGGGTGGTAGTGGAGAGACTGAGACAATGAAGGGAAACACTAGAATGGAGAACTCTAAAGGAACAGAGGCCAGAAACATAATGCATCAAAGGGCACGCTGACCACTATTGAGTAGCCCAGGCACCAAACTCGACCAGGCAATCACGTAGCCTTGGTTACCACAGACGTGCCCTGTTGGAGGCTATTGATCTTGATGGTCTGCTGTGTCTCTAGTGGAGTTTGTCAAATCAATGCTAACAATCTGAGATACAGGAGCCGTGCAGCTCTTTAACATTGATCCCTTTGTCACTGTCTGTGTGTGTGCGTGCGTGCGTGCGTGTGTGTGTGTGCGCTCAATGTTCATAGGTACCGAACAGTGCTGGGTGACACTGTGCACACAGAAACCCTGTTCTCTTGCAGTACCCTCCATGGCCTGGAGGAGGCGCTATTCTGTCAGTCTGGACCCAAAGATAAAACCCCCTCACCAGAAAATAGTAACAGCTCCTCTGGTGCATGGGAGGCTTACTGGGAACGCAACGACCCCCTGAGGGACGTGGACGAAGTGGCCATCCCAGTCCTCAACGTCTGTAGTCAAGACGACCCGGTGCGTGGCGATCCCAGGACGACCTTACCCCTGGAACTGTTCGAGACCAACCCTCACTTCTTTCTCCTGCTGACGGGACGTGGCGGTCACTGTGGCTTCTCCACCCAGCAGGAGGAGAGGGGCGGTGGGGGAGGCGGCGGAGGCACCGTGGGCGGGGCCGGCTGGAGCCACAGGGTGTTCCTGGAGTTCTTCCGAGCGACCACGGACTTCTTTGCGGCGGAGGAGAGGGCGAAGCAGCTGGCGGCGAGGAGGCGGGGTCTGGGGGCGGCGGGCGTGGGCCGGGCGTACCGTCACCGGAGCGTCAGCACGTGTAAAAAAGTCCCCGCCTGCTCCCATAACATCCACACCCTCTACAACTGGCAGCGGTCCTACACACGCTGAGTGGGTCTCCTAATGGACGCTAATGGAAAGTATCAGCCAGACGCCCTGCAGACTAGGAGGTTTGATGCTGTTTAGAGGCAAGGGAAGGGGCTGACCCAGGCTCCATCCACACTGTCTTGTACACTGCCCCCCTCCCATCTCCCCCATCTTTCCCTGTACTTACAGCAGCAACAGATCAGACGTGCCTATTTATATGAGGAAGTAACATGCTGTTTAGATGAATGAACCACACAAAATGTCCGTTGGTAAAGTCAGAGGGAAGAGCATGTTTGTCGTTTCTGATTGGTTGTTGTTCAGTATCGCTGTCAGGCATTGGTCAGTATTTTGGTGGCGTGTTTTATTTCTAATATGCCAGATGGGATATAGTATGGGTATCCACTGATGTTTAAAATTCAGGACAAGTAGTTTCAAAATGTGTATGGGTAAAAGTCATTCCACTACCTTTTCTGGTGATTCCGGACATCATGCCCCGTTCCGCTAAAAGTTCAAGTAGGTGTGCCAAAATGGGCCCTCAGAGATTTGTTTTCCCACAACAACAAAACACCCACAGTATCTCCAAACTATCTGACTATAAGAGCTGCACAACACTGAGGGTAAGGGGCGTGGGTGTGCTAAATGGTGCCCTCAAATATCATATTAACAAGTAATCTTTACATGTTCTCCTAAAACATTGTATTCCCAGTTGTTGAAAGGATAAGGCTTAGCCTCTGATAGGCTTTGGTTACTTAAACAACTGGCAATACATTTCCATCTTTCCATTTTAACGTTTAGGATGAAGACTATGTTTAGTGTATTGTGACTTACCTGTTAGTGGTGAACACTTCTTTGAATAGTTTCCAGTGACCTTTCTTTCCTCTTAAGAGGAACACAGAGGAGTATTGATTTCTTAAACATGATCTACCATGTTCTATCTTTCCATTGCATTATCCCTCCACTCAAACAAGAAGTCAGCATTTCTAAGTCAGAGGGAAAAGTATGTGAAGAAAGTCTTGCATGCGGTATTTTTTCAAAGTTAATTATGCTCCTCAAGTTGACTAATTCCCTCAGGATCTGTGTTATTAAATTTTCCACAATCTCTTAACCCCACACTTTAAGTGCCCTTGAGCTTTGCCTGCCAGATTTATATGCGATGACATTCGAAGCAGCTTTGAGAGGAAAATATGTGTAACGATGACACAATGTTTTAACAGGCAGCATGGAGCCGGTTTTATGGCTGCCATGCCCATCTTGTGTTTTTTAACTCTTGGTTGTTGGAACGGGGATGAAAACACGGGAGAACTTCACTCTGCACTGTTTGGGAATTATGCTTTCTTAATGGAAAAACGTCTGTAGCAAGATTTGAATTATGTGATTGGTTTTAAGAACAATGTAATAAAAAAAATTGTCTGTAGAGATCTACGTTCGGGGACAAATATTTCTGACTTTCCATAAAAATATACTCGATTATTGTGTTAATTGTAGCAAAAATTACTTCTACTTTGTGTATTTTTTTCAAACAATCTACAAATACTGAAAGCTGTCAATTGTAGAGAGGCAAGAATCTCAAACTACTTCCTATAGGTGACAAATCTTTGAGGGATTTTCAGCCAGCTTAATTTGGTCTCATCATCCCCACAGCAAGGGGCTGATGACCAGGGCTACACTCTAAAAATAGCCCAGTGCCCAGAGAAATGTCATGCAGAGAGTGTGTGTCACTGGGCCGCAGATCTGAGGAGACACTCACCACAGTATAAGACCCCTTATCCTGTCAGACAGATGGATGGCACTAAAGCATGCGCACACACAGACACACACACACACAAGGCCGAGCCGTTCGAACAGAGACTTTGAAGTGTTTTACATAAAATATCATTTCCTCGTTGTAACTTCAGTGTAAGCAATAGCTTCATTCACAAAACTATGTATTTGACTATCTGATCGTAAACACAATTTCCATAACGAGCTACTACCTAAATATAGTAGGCCCATAACAAATGTATACTTCAACTCTGGTTTGGTGTACAGCAAATTCTTTCAGTCCAAACATATTTTCTACAACCAAACTATGCCAGGATAGTAAATAAAAAAATAAAAAAGCTGCCGATAACCTTTACTAATGCCTGTCTTTGATATGCAAATGCTGAGAGCTTGTGCAGCATGCGGCATGCATCTCCTGTCATTTTCTTGCTCGTTTAATGGAGCTGAATGTCAACCAGACTGGATGGTTATTCCCGTGTACAAAGCCTGGTCTTCCGAGGCCTCCGCCCAATTAACTCGTTAAGATTGGATTGCCCTATAACAGCTCTGCTAATTTAATTCAGACCTGATGGTTTGCCTCAGCGAAGGAGTCCAATTTAATTTGTGCTTGATCGACGTTTCATTTTTTAGCTCATAACATATCAATCTTTAGGATTGGACTGTCATAAAAATGAACTGAAATAGAATTTATAATGTGACTTTTTCGGAGGTTGGGGGTCGGAGGGGTCTAAAAAAAATGCTTATAAAGTCTATTACCTCTTTCATTGAAGATGTAGTAGTTTATTAAAGTGTGGTCGTATTACCACAATTCCTCCAGAAGAGAGAGACAAAGAGATAGGTTCAAGTTTTCTCAGCAGAGCATAGGTTCACCTTGCCACCAAGACTGAATTTGATATTCATATTGAATTTATTTGTACCCGAGCTGGGTGTATTGTTTTTCCAACAGTGCAGTCTCTAGAAATACATATAGGTTCACTGAAATATGTGTGGTTCTATTAATAAATATATTGGAACTTTGGAGTCAAAAGTATTTTATCGAGGGCTTTGATCATTTAGAATGGTGGATTTTATAAACAAAAAAAAGGTTCAGTAGTACACAGCTAACATGTCTTCAGATTTGGTTTGATTACAAACCAGTTATATTGTGGTATTTCATTTGAATTTGAATTCCATTGACAAGATTATGGATATAAATTATTTCCATCTGTTTACAAGGGGCCAAAACAAGGCGAAGTATACAACTCTGTCACTGGAGAATCGAATGTACTTCACGTAAGAAAATGACACGCCGTCAATGTCCTGACCCCCCAGAGAGCTACAAAAGACACACAATAAGGGATGAGTCTGTCTGGAGAAACTGAATGGTTTAAGGCGCTGCATTCAAAGGAATCGTCGGGGAAAGATGGATCGATGATTGCTTGGTAATTATTATTACCATTATTACTCGGTACTTGTAGCAGGTCACGTTGGCTTTGGTAATAGCTGTGCTGATGGACTTTTGTGTCCTGGAGGGGAAAAAAAGGTCAAAATCTTGTTGGTTTGTCCTCACCCTCCCACACACACAGGAGCATGTCCATATGATCCTTTATCTCACCCCAACCACATTCAGTGACCTCCTTTCTCTCAGTCACACTGCTTCTTGTAAACGTATAGAAGGACGTATATAAAAGAAGGTTTCTATATGGAAAATTCACGCCTTTGGAGTATATATGTACTCTGAAATACATGAATTATTACTATTATTATTATTATCATTATTATTATTATTATTATTGACAATTATTATTGGTAATAATAATAATAATGATAATAATAATCTGTACATTGCAGTCCTTGGAGATGTTCTTACTCTCATAGACAAATTTCACTGTAGGGCTCCTTTTTGGAAAACATATTTTAATATAGTTTATTGCGATTTGTGAACGTCTTATGTGAGCCAAGCCACATTTATGCTGAAGAAAACTGTTTTAAATTACAACAGCCAATAGCGCCATCTTGTGGAAATCGCGTGAAAGTGAAGATGAACACTCAAACTCTCGTCTGAGGTTTAAATCACATCGAGTGACGTACACAGTTTGAAAAACTAATCTCATTGTTGACCAAACTCTCATATAGTATAGTACTCACGAGTGAAACTGACAGATACAAATTTAACTCAGTTGTAACGCTATTAACTAATTAATCTAATTCATGAACAATACACATTTTGAATTCCAAATGTTTTTTTCTTAACTTAAACATCACATCAACATTACATTGTTTTTTACTTGTCTGAATCAAGCTAAATCTTTGCATACCAAAGTTGAACTTTAATTTAAACAACAGTGAACCATCCTCCTCCAAAATAATATCATTAACGAATTAGAAGACATTAATTACTTAAAATTAGTTTCATTTTTAAATAAGCATTTGTTAACTACCGCAAAATGCTGAAAGTGGGTCACATTTTAGAGATTCGGCACGATTCATGGAAATAGTTTGAACTTCTTTGAACATTTGACAACCATTTTTGCTAACCCTAATGACCACATATTGCTGCTTGATTAGGCCCAATGCATGAGATAATATAAAATAGCTCTGCCTATCTGGAAACATCCTCTTATCCTCGGCGACCCACGTGTGTAACGATACGTTTCCCCATTCACCCATTCCCCACATTATTTGACTTACTTTCGTACCAGTCCGTATCAATCCATTGGTTTATGGATGCTCTGGGCAGTTTATATGTAGAAAATCTTTGATGACGTTTTTTGGGTGTAATTATTTCTCATTGCCATTTCAGATGTCATGACGGTGGTTGGTGTTCACAGCATGTTGCACGATCAACATATTTACGTAATCCAGGAGTATAGGCCTGATTTAGAAATGCACTTGATTGTGTCAAAAAACAAATCGTCAAAGTATCGTGGAGATCACACCCATTGGCACACACAATTCCTCTTAAATATTGAGACCTCAAGAGGACTGATCTGACCTGCGATTCTATCATTGTCTCATAGCCATTATAATGTGCTATCAGACGACATATATTCATAATCCGTTAAAAGGAAAAAAGTTACCTATGGTGGCTTTACATTTGACGTGGTCATGGAGACCATTTTCCTCCGATGTCCAGTAGGTGACAGCATCGATCCCAAACTGAAAGGTCGATTTGTAATCTTGCATAACAAGGTAAAGAGGGTGACACAGTGACGCAGCTATCAATGCTTCTGGAAATTACCCTTACATTTAGCACTTGATTTAATGTAGAGTTAGCTTACACTCTGGATATATTTAGACCACCATTTAAATATTTGCCCAGTCACAGAAACACTGTCAGCATATTTTCATTGATAAAGAAATCAAAAAGAGAAGTTTAAATGTTGGCTAAATGAAGGGTCCTGAGTGTTTATTTCATTGTTAATAGTAGATTTTCAGATGAAATGACTAATTGGAATATGCACTTTCCACTTCAACCTGCACTGTAAAAATGGCTCCTAACACCATCCAGGTAATATTATATGAGCTAGACCTGACGTTAAGTAATAGAGGTGAATAGACTTTATACGAAGAGTTGGTGGAAAGGAGACACGTGCCTCAGGGTGGATTTTCAAATATAAACGGTAAAATTATAAGGAACAGCAGCAGCTACACCATATTTATACATTCTTGCCACTATTTTGAAGGTTGAATTGTGAATGGATGGAAAACTTTCTTACGTTGATTAAATAAAGTAACTTTCAAAACTAAATAAAATTGTAAGTCGCCAACACCTAAAACGCTTTTTTTTGGGGGTTCAGATTTGCAGTTCTCTTCCTTGTTTTTGAAATGTTGAGAATGCATGATTACAATTTTATAACCCATGCTTGCTCGCCCGTTTCTGTTTATTTTTACATAAACGACAACAAGAATGCGCTGCAGGTGACAAAAGAGTTGGAGGCGGAGGGGGGGGGGGTCAAGATGTGAGACAGACATCTGTCTCCTCCCAGACTCTTCTCCCAAGACCTCCTACTTTTTCTACCTCACCAAAACATGCCCAGTGTGTGTGTGTGTGTGTGTGTGTGTGTGTGTGTGTGTGTGTGTGTGTGTGTGTGTGTGTGTGTGTGTGTGTGAGTGTGTGTGTGAGAGAGAGAGAGAGAGAGGGGGAGAA
>JAVQJS010157093.1:0-15456 GCA_036024795.1 Galaxias rostratus
CAAGTCCATTAACCTGCTGAACACACGCGCACACACACACGCATACACGCATACACGCACGCACACACACACACACACACACACACACACACACACACACACACACACACACACACACAACCTGTGCCCATGCCAGAGCGGACTCTAGTGACAGCGTTGGGAGGGGACAGAGTGCGGAGAGAAATGGAGGAGATGGGGTGAAGTATAAGAGCAGGGGCTAATGGAATGGTCGGCTCGTCAGCCCTACGTGTGGGTACGAAATGCATAGTGACGTCCTGCCCAATGCATGCCCCTGTCCTCATTGTCCAAGAGAAACCCTACACTAGTAAATGCACAACTGAATTCACGCGTGAATGTTCCTCACAGCAGCTCAAAGTGGAGAATTATGGCAGTGAAATTGTGTGTGGGGGATGGAATAGTTTATACCAACTCTCCTCATGGTCTTTTGTTTGTGCATGTGTGTGGGTTCATCTACAAAGCAGAAGAGGCCACTGGTGTCTGCACAGTCAAAATGTGCAGATGTACACATATTGGTTTCCTTAATAAAAAGTTGAATAATAAGGATAATAATAATAACTGCTCTTCAGCTCCTTGTGTTCAACTTATGTAAAGGCCTTCCTAAATGACTAGGAAAACAACTCACTTGTCCAGGCAGTCCTTGTCCACGGTAGCTATGATGTCTAGCAGAGGATTTCCCATCCCAAACAGAGAATTAGGACTGAAAGACACAAACACACAAAACACATTAGCATCTAAAAGAATGATAGTATGCAGTTCATCCTCTCTAGTCAACGGAGTTGTACAATTTGCAACACAATTTCACGTGTGCGTAAAAAATAAACTTATACAGACAGAGAAATGTTCATGATTCACCCACAAAATGAACACAAGATGTGCATGAGCACCATCTGTGTGTGTCTAAGTCCAGCTCAACCATGCATGTAATCATGTTACGGTGATGTAGAGCCAAACACATCAGGAAAGCTGAGTCTTAGCTGAGCACAAAGTCTGAATAATGTAGTCAGTCAGGATCTCGTGACGCATATTTGCACAAAAAACAAATACGGTTCTGAAAACCAGTCTAACCTCACTTCTCCCTTTCAGACACAGGTACAGAGGTATCGAAGGAATGCAAGTGCTGCCTGCTCAACGTCAAACATGTTCAGTCTGAAAATACGATGACTTTATTATGATTCATTTGATCAATTGCATAAAATCACATTATCTAGCCTAAGTGCGCAACACTGAAATAAGTAGCAGATATATGTATATATTTTGTGTACATAAACGAACAAACGGTCCTTTCATTTATACATTTATTTTTATTAATTGGTCCCTCTATTTATCCTATATTGATTTTGTGGTTGTCTCTGAAAATGTCCCTGATGCCAACGTGTGTGTGACTCTCTAAACATTCAGTCTTCTACAGCATCTGTTTCTCCATACTTTCGCAAAAATTACACATTACTACATTGACATAAAACGTTGTTCTTTCAGAAACACATGACACAATTTACTGTAGATCCATTTGACCAGATGTCGAATAAACCCATTAGGAAAAAATACATCTGCAGACATTTTGTTTGACATTTCAAATGTATAGAGCTGTATGCATTATGACTAGTCAATGGATCACCAATTTAAATTCAACATAATTTAACTCAACATCCTCTCAGATGCTGACTGAACTAGAGAAACTAATTACAATAGAAGACTAAATTAAGCTATCCCTCAAGCATCCACGCACACTGCAAATAAAGAACGCACTTGAAATGAACTGCCCTCAGTGGAGTCTTACCTTGCAGCCATGATGACTGTATCCCAATAACAGCGAGACAATGCAAGACCTGACGAGCCTTAAAATCTGTCTAAAAAAGGATTCCCTATTTCTGCTTGACGTGCTGCTAAATCGATATTTGCATACAACCAGAGTCCCTCCTTCTCAAGCTTTGCTAATTGGTCTAATAGCAACGAGGGAGGTGCAAAGATACCATCGTCTGTGTAGGTGGTTGGTGCCTTCTCTGCTATGGTTCTCAGGGAAAGCCGTTAATTGTAATACCCTAAAACATCACATTGCCATCTTTAAGCTTAAGAAACGATAGAGACGTGGAACGATTGAAATATGAGGAACACTCTCTGAATAGCGTATAATGTTGCACGTGGATGTGGTATCAAAGCCCCAAAAGCCATTAACTGCTTGGTATGTACAATCGTTTGAAACGCTTGACATAAAACACAGTATACTGCCCTTGATTTATGCCTTCTTGATCACCCTTGCTCAGACGAAGCTATTACTTCAGAGTTAATAAGCCATTAAAAATGTAAACAAATGCTGTATTTAGTGATTCAGAGAAGCGGTTGACAAAGTTGGTTAAGGCACTTGCCGCAAATATTGTTAATGACAAGACATTTAAATCTTGCCCCGTTATCGTTACAACAGCAACAGACACGTGGTTTATGACTGCAGCCCAACACGATGGGACAAGACTTATGAAAGTGGGGCCTCGATGTCTCTTTGTCGATCAGCCAGGTGGGCGGGCAGCATTCATAATGTGTATTACAGAGAAAGAACCGATGGATCCCGGACGGATATTTTCATATGTAGGCGGGGGGAAATTCGTGTTTACAAAAGCTAACCCGCGATCTGCAATACAATGACGATTGATGGTAGCCTATACTGATCAGACAACATTACCGCTAAACAAAACATTGACAATGACCTCGCTAAATTCACCAAACAACCTAATGCATGTAATGTTAACATACTTTATGTGAGGCTGCAGAATGCAACACAGTTGAAGCTACAAAATTAACGTTTTTCTTAATTTTTGTCATGAAGTCACCTGAGTTCGATCTGAGTCTTTTTCTCGACTTCATTCTTCTTCTCATCAGCCTTCTTTTCGTCAGTCCTTTTCTCTTCAACCTTCTTCACTACAATCTTCTGTTTCCGTCCAGAGAGTCTGAGTTTCTTTGCCCTTGGTTCCCCAGAAGCCATGGTTCAAAAGGAGCAATGAATAGCTACTAACCACGTTGTATTATATGTCAGAGACGTTAAAGAGAGACAGGCAGAGTGAATATGATTTTGACTATTAAATATTCATGCACCGTACGCACGAATTAATCACCCGCCCACTAATGTTAGGGTCCAAAGAAAGCTGTCCGTAAATAGCGCCTGTTTAAAAAACTTGCAAATAAAGTGGAATTATGTTATGACACTTTTAGTTCTCGCAAAATACATTACTATACTCATTGACTGGAAAGTATCTGTGTATGTCTAATTTGTAAAAATATCTATCTCGGTAACAAACTATATTTGGTGTGCATACTAAATCAGGGGTTCGGTTCAGTCACTACTTGTTGAACACTTCTGCCATATTGCCACAAAGTAACATTCCTGTTGCTATCAACTGGAAGAAACTGAACAGGTAACAGTTTTTATATATTTATGGATACAGTGTGTAATAAAGGCCGGCAATTTTGTCGACAACTAAATAGATAACACGATAAACTTTGGACTGCAAAGTGGAATATTATTGTTCTGTTAAGTTTCTCGGGTAGCTAGATGGCTAAAATAAGCTAACTTCTGTTAATGTTAACTAACTAAATCTCAAGTGGAAGCAATACCCATCATTTACAAGCTTTTTTACATCACAATAACCGTAACAGTTTAAGGCATGTTCACTTTATTTCTTTATCTCTTTATATCTATTTGTCTCCCTTGACACACACACATACTTCACAGACTACACATTCTCATCAACAATACCTCTTTGTCAGTTAATGCAGTTGAGATGATCCACAGTCTGTTCCTCATTAATCCCTCGGGAGACATCTTCTTGGAAAAACACTGGAAGAGTGTCATCAGCCGCAGCGTGTGTGATTACTTCTTTGAGGCAAAGGAGAAGGCGTTGGAGCCTGAAAATGTGCCACCTGTCCTGCAGACCCCTCACCATTACCTCATCAGCATCTACAGGGACAAGCTATTCTACCTCTCTGTCATCCAGACAGAAGTTCCCCCACTTTTTGTCATTGAGTTCCTGCACAGAGTAGCCGAAATGTTTCAGGTCTGTGATAATCATAGTCATTAGCAAAGGCTGGACCCACGGTATGAATGTATTCTGACTGCAGCCGTGTCCTCTTCCAGGATTATTTTGGTGAATGTTCGGAATCGGTCATCAAAGACAATGTGGTGATTGTCTACGAGCTACTGGAAGAGATGCTGGACAATGGATTTCCCCTGTCGACAGAGTCAAATGTCCTTAAAGAGATGATCCGACCGCCTACTGTCCTGAGGACTGTTGTCAATACACTTACAGGTAGACAAACCACCATTGAACTGCATGCATAAAACCATACTGTAATATTGTTATGGTATAATGCGTCTTACACACTTCTACTGGTACCAATTATGTACATCAAAACAAACATATAACACATGTCTGACCTGCAACTTTGTATTTATTTTTTGGTTTTAAATATTTGTTTGTGTTTCCAGGGAGCAGTAACCTTGGAGAAACATTGCCTACAGGTCAGCTGTCGACTGTCCCGTGGAGGCGTGCTGGAGTTAAATATACCAACAACGAGGCGTACTTTGATGTGGTGGAGGAGATTGACGCCATCCTAGACAAATCAGGTATTCCAACGGCTGCATAGTGAGAACGTACTGCAGATATTGTGTTTTTGGCTATTGTGTCCCTTCACCAGGATAACAACAACTGCATATGTTCAAGGTTCAAGGTTTTTTATTGTCATATGCATAACGTTTACAGAGCCAAAAGTATGCAATGAAATTCTTGTTTCTCTTCGACACCTAACGCTAATGCAGACATTAATAGAATGTAACAAAATAGGTCAATAAAACATAATGCAAAGTAAATAAAATCAAAATGCAAAGTTTCTGCAGTTATGTTTCTGAATTAGTATGTTATCTTGATTAACAAAAGCACTTCTTTAAAGTCTTCATGGTATAAACACGGTATAAACATTGGTGTTTTTGGCAAATACAGGGTGTTGTAGTGCAGTGGTCATCACGTGTCCTGTTCTTCTTGTTGTGTAGGAACTACAGTGTTTGCAGAGATCCAGGGAGTGATTGAGGCCTGTGTTAAGCTGTCTGGGATGCCGGACCTGTCTCTCTCTTTCATGGTGGGTTTCTTTTATCCTTGCGTGGGTGTGTTCGTCCGTACGTAGTTGTTGAATTATAGGTTTGCTCATGCATCGTTTAATAATTACAGAATCCACGTCTTTTTGACGATGTCAGCTTGCACCCCTGTGTGAGGTTCAAACGCTGGGAATCCGAGCGCATCCTCTCTTTCATACCGCCAGATGGAAACTTTACACTCATGACCTATCATGTCAGCGCACAGAAGTACGCCCACCACACCCATCAAATCAAACTGAGGCGTCACCCCCCAAAAAATTACCGTTTTACGGTATAGTATGCATACATGTGGTATTACACACACCAGCCATTGTGACGATCTTTGTGTTTTTGTGCCCCTTCATTTCTCCTGCCTTCTACAGTCTAGTGGCCATCCCAGTGTATGTCAAACAGAGCATCAGTTTCTTTGACAGCGGCTCTTCAGGTCGTTTGGATCTCACTGTTGGGCCCAAGCAGACCATGGGTAAAACCATTGAGGGGGTGATGATCACAATTCACATGCCCAAAACAGTACTAAGTGCCAACCTCACAGCCACACAGGGTAGCTACACCTATGACCTCGCAACAAAGGTAACCACCACATACTGTTTCTAAATCGGTCTTTTGACTGGGTTGAATTTGAATGGCGCTTGACCAACGGCTATGTTTTCAAGTTCCTGATGTAAAGTGCTTCGTCCCAGGTGTTGGTGTGGGACATTGGGAAGCTGAACCCTCAAAAGCTACCTAGTCTGAAAGGCAGCCTGAGTCTGCTGGCTGGAGCCCCTAAACCAGACGAGAACCCTTCACTTAACATTGACCTCAAGATACAGCAGCTGGCCATATCAGGTACCCCCATAGCAGTATTAAGTTAAGTCTCATCTCTGTGCTCTAGAAACCACCCGCAAGCCCCCAACCCCCACCTCTCTAAAGCAGTAAGGCTGTATAGAGTTACCCAAGTCTTTATTTAAAATCATCTTCGATGTGCCATGAGGGTGTTATGTTTTAAATGATTAAGTTGGTTTTGCATATTTCTCTTGCTCTCATTCCCAGGTCTGAAGGTGAATCGCCTCGATATGTTTGGAGAGAAATATAAACCATTCAAAGGAGTTAAATATATAACGAAGGCAGGGAAATTCCAAGTGCGGACTTGAGGACCAACTATTTTATGCTAAATGTCAACTATCTAATGTGCCAAATATGGGTCAGGGTTTTTGTCCCCCCTCTTCAACATCCCTTTTGTACTTTCTAGCTCAATGTTATTAATTCTACCATTAATGCTGTTATTAACTCTGAGTTAGCATCTACAATTATTTATTTTATATATTATTATTTCAATGCAAGGAATTGGTGTGTGATTGGTCAGTGAAAGAAAGTCAAAATTATGAACAGCAATGAAGTGTTATAATAATATTTTCAGTTTTTAAGAATTGTCTAGAAAATAATTGCATTGCTTTTATGTTTTTTTCCCCCCACTTTAAGTGATCATTTAGGGGAATATTAGGATGATTATGTATGTAAAGATACCCTTGAGACTTTCAGTACACACACACACACACACACACACACATTTGAAAATGCATTCATTCATCAAGGTTTTGTTGAGGTGTAAACCGCCAATGAAGCCAACCGAATAGCACACCAAGGTCACATTTGATTGACAGTCTTAAAGACACTTTTTTATACATGTTATTTTTAGAGAATTTAATGTCTTAAGTAGCCTTTAAATTCTAAGGAACTGCCAAGTGGTCACTTTCACTGTGTCTTCAATGCAGGTAATACTGCACACATTCACTATGCTGTGGCCTTAAAAACTGTCATTGATGTCACTTGCCATATATAGCTCACTAAGGCTTTTGTTTGAGAATGTAACGTGACCTTTTCACTAAGGAGATGTGAGGCTACTACATTGGGAGAAATATGTTCTGTCACACAATGAACTTTGGGGAAAAAAAGAGTGGGGGTGGTTGTAGAAAGTGCTTATGAAATACATTGAAGTCGGTAAAAAGTCATGTTGATCAGTGAGTGGATCTGTACCACAAAAGAAACAGCCTGCAAGGCCCCATCCCTCTGCACAGCATTGTACAATCACCTGTTCACATGGGAAATGTTTAACTTCAAAAGTATTGAATTTATATCAAGTTCTGAGATCTTTGATGCTCATAAAGCTTTAACATGAAACAATGCCCCTCTTTTGTCATTTTCAACTCACAAATGGTGCCTGTAATAATTGTAATATGTTCCAACAATGTTTCATCATGGCCGACTCAGTTTAGTGACTGCATAGATGACAGGCATTTTCTTCTTTATAAGTCAAGGTACTCTTAAAGGTCCTAATTTAATGATTTAATAAGAAGTCTGGCTCTTGAACCAGTGTACTTTATTTATTTCAAGGCACAACAGATGGACTTGGCACTGTTGAAAGTCATACATACATTCAGTGTGAAACGTTACGTCTACAGCATTGCTACCCAGGAACCAGTCCTTGTGGGTCGGGGAGTCATCGGCTGCTACAGAAGATGCTCAGTATGGTGCTATGACAATGGCGTTCTCCTGTAAACAAAACATTCTGTACCATGATAGTTATTATCTAGCCGTTATTTTAATGATGCTAGCTGTTTCTCAGTTCCCCACTCGCAAGGGAGAAAATACATGTACATATATGTCACACACTGATAACATCCTCATTAAACTGCCTAGCCAATGTGCATAGGCTTTTAACTAAGTGGTCAAGTAGGAATTGAAATGACCGTTCCCTATTTTGACACATTTTAGTTGAAAGCTATGAACCCCCGTGTATGACACCGTTACAACGGGATGTAATTTCATTAAGAGCATTGTGTTGAGTAACTAATCTTTAACCTACCTATGGTATCTATTTGATCACGAGGCATCACGAGACCAATATTTATTACGTAGCTGGAGGCATTTAAGTCTAACAGACATTGTGCAATAGCATCAGACAAAAACTCAAGGTGCTTTAAGCTTACACATGACGTACTACAATGGTTACACGTCAAGCCATACCTTTGCACCATATCATATCATTCATAACCACTGGGGTCTTGCACCAAAAATTGCTCTCCTGGCCCATTCAATGTCTCGGAGCATCCAGACCGTTGTTTACTAGGCTCACAAAGTCAACAGAGAAGAGTCTCGGATGATTGGTTGACCTTGCTGTGTAACATGATTTGCTTTGACAAATTACTATGCAAAAGTCTCAACGTAAACAGTTCAACTGTTATACAGATTTTTACAGAAAATACCTTTCTTATTTAACTTAAACCCGTAGCTCCAGAGTCATTTTTCTAGTATGAAAGACACTATATAATTTATAGACCTGAAGGAAAGATTTAGAAAAAAGAACAAGTAAAATTTGTCTTTAAGATGCATCTGTCTATTCTGTAACTTGTGCTCTTAAGTTTGCCAAAAACAATTACAGACAGAAATATGTAAAATAAATTATTTGGCCTTTTCAGTAAAGCTTTAAATAAAACAACACACTGTGTGGAAGCACCTAAATAAACCAACCAATGGATCGGTCTTTACATAGATCTGTGAAATAGCTCCCATTAAGATCCACTCAAAGTAAACATTAAAACCAAGGAGAGATTGCGTGTGTGATCAGCTAGAGTACTCGCCCTTGTGTTAAAAAAATTGTTTGGGTTCAGCAAAAGTGTTGGCAATAAAACAAATACATATATACATTTGAAAGTAAGAAATGTCTACTGGCAAAACTGAATCAAAAGTAAACTTCCTCTGAGAGAGACAGTCAAAAAATAGTGTCACACCATTAGCAAATAGAAAAACTTTCATGCAAAAAATATATACCTTGGACTTGGATGAACTCTCGTAACCCAACATACCAAAAATATATATTAAAAACAATCTCAGATTAAACTACATGTTGTCATAGTTACATTAAAGGGAACTGTAGTAGATTAAAGCTGGACATTCACAGCATAAAGGAGTTTTTCTGGCACAGCAAACACTCCCTTATACACACACGCACCCACGCAATGCTGATACCTGCATCTCTGCTTCCGATTTCAATAGGTGTGTATGCTAATGGGTAGCCAGAGCAAGGAATTTGTGTGTGCCAAGTCCCCATGAGGTGTGTGTGTGTGTCTGTGTGTATGTGTTGTTAGTACCAGGGGACTACTCCCTATGAGCTCTATTGATACCAGGGGGTCTTGCGGACCCAGCGCAGGGCAAAGCCTGCATCTGTGCGGATCTTAATGGATGCAGCCTCTGCTTCTCTCACGGTTTCCTTCACAGACTGCATAAGGTTCTGAGCATTGTGAACCAGCATCTCGGTTGCCTAGAGACGAGAGGGACGGAGGATTAGAAGTGGGGACAAACATGTTTTAGACGTGTCAAGGGTGCATTTCCTTTTTGTCTCCTCTATCACTCTTTGTTTACTCCCGTGTCACTCTCAGTTTACCCCTGTGTCTCAGTTTTCTGCTATGTCTCTCTGTGTACTCCTGTGTGTACACTTATGTCACTCTCTGTTTACCTGCTCTGACTCCTCCTCACTGATGTTGGTTCTTCCCAGCATGGTAGCCTTGACAGTGGAGAGGATCTTCAGCTGAGTGCTGATGGTGGGGATACGCTCACACACCTAGTGACGACACAAGCACACACACACACAGAGAGCCTGTGACAACCTCCAAGTCCTTAACCACGGCGTGTTAAATGCACCAATAGGTGTAGGTTTGTGTGTGTGGTACCTGCAGAAGGTTGGTTCTGATACGTCTGTCAGTGCACTGCTTAGCCACCTCTTTAGCCAGCCGTGTCACTTCGTCAGAGGCCTTGGCGATGTCCTTGGCGCACTGGATCAGCGCCCGCTTATTGCCGCTGCCGCCACGCACCAGCCGAGACATCTCTGCCATTAGCAGGGCCATCCGCTTTGCCGCCGCGATGATGTCATTTCCCTGCGGTGGACAAGCAACAGATAGAAGCTGGTGAGAGTGGATTAGGGTTGTTAGCAGAGTCCAACGAGAGAAAGAAATGGATGATAATACGCCACATGGGAAATGTATTGAACACAGTTATTTTTGATGAATTTTCGCCATGCCTTTGTTATGGGCAAACAAACAGATCTACACACATATTTGAATTACGGGAAACACCGTTACGTAAAAATGTTACATTGTGTCCCGTGCTTTATTATTTAAAAGGTGAATTGGAAATAACCCGAAAAGCGTTGTGATCGCACCGAGTGTGCTTCTCTGTTCTACTGTGAGCCGAGTGCTGTTTTAGCAGGTTAGCGGATGCTTATCGTCGCCCAGAGCGAAACAGATTTTTACCGTCTCCCAATTTTCTCGCCGAGAGCTAGTGATAAAATGGGACATTAGATGGCAATCATCCATCTCCCATCCTGAGAAGGGTCAGACATGAGAATGCGTTGCTGTTAGTACCAGTGAGGTCATGTGCGTGTTTGTTTCTGAAGTGCTCAAAATCCACCTACATGCAAAGCAAGGCGCAGGTGACCACAGCAGACAAGCAGGCAATTTGACTTCAAAATCACCCCCTCGGGAAACTGTCATCGGTGGCTTCACAGGTTGGCTAGGCACAGAGTGATTGACAACAGCAACATCCAGTCAGAGGGACTGGCTCTTCATTTTAAAGGACTTTACCTCTCCGTTAACATAAGGGAGGGACCTGTGAAGCCAGTGCCATTTAATGTCACAAACAACATCCCCACTCTGATAGTCCTAATCCTCGATGCAGTGCCGTCAGCATGACCCAATGAGTGAAAAAAGTGTCTCAGTGTAATGCAACCACAAGACCAAAACATCAGCAGCAGCACAGTAGCAGCAGTCGGTTGGATTGTCCGGAGTCATGGCGGGATGCAGAGCTCGTTCCAACAATCACAGTGCAGTCAGGAATAGGTTATCCAGTTATCCTTTGCCATCAAGAGAGTGGATAGATTCCAATAGGCTTTTCTGTACCTTGCAGCTACATCCACCAACAATGTTATGTGAATTGCGTGTGAATGCTGTAAGTCATTTGACATTGTGCCTGCCTGTCTGTGTCTGTGTGTGCTTCTGTGTGTGTGTGTGTGTGTGTGTATGTGTGTGTGTGTGTGTGTGTGTGTGTGTGTGTGTGTATGTGTGACCTGTGTGTGTGTCTACAATCTATGTGTGCGTGTGTGTCTATGTATCTATGTGTGTGTGTGTGTGTGTGTGTGTATGTATGTGTGACCTGTGTGTGTGTCTACGATCTATGTGTGCGTGTGTGTCTATGTATCTATGTGTGTGTGTGTGTGTGTGAGAGAGAGTTGTGTGGTTGTGTGTGTGTGTGTACGTGTTAGCGTGCATGTGTGCGAGTGTGTGTGTGAGTGCAGACCTTGCTGGACCACTTGCGGGCCTCCTGGTGCAGAGCTTGGGCTGCCGCCAGCATAGGTTGATTGACAGGCTGGTTGGACGGCATCATCAGGAGCTCTGGCTCATAGTCATCCTCACCGTCAGTAAACTCATCTTCATCATCTCCCTCCCTCTCCTCTACCACCTCCTCCTCCTCAAGTGGCGTGTGTGTGGGAGGGGTGTAAGGGGGTGAAATGGGATGGGGGTGGGGGAAATGAGGGTAGATGGGGAGAGGGAGAGTTGGGATGAAGCAAGGGGAGGCAGGAGGGAGGGAAGCATGGAGAAAGGTCAGATTTTAGTACTGCGCAAGAGGCACTGGATGGACGAACAGAGGACCGTAGATCTACAGAGGGAGGAGGGGCGGGAAGGAACAAGAGAAAGACAGGCGCTATGAAAGAGGAGGAAGAGGAGGGACGAACAGAGATAGTGCCCTAGTAAAAAGGTGGAGGAGGAGATAAAGAAACCGGGGGAGGTTTGGGCAGGTAGCAAGGGAGAGCCGGGGAAATAATCAAACTAACCCGATCCATGGGACCGACTCAAAGTCGGTCAAAGTCAAAGAATATTTGTGATTTGCCTAGCTGAGTCATGTGCCCTGCGCTGTAACCTTTCCAGTCTGCTTGTCTTATACAAACACATTTAGGAACTCCGATTTAAAGACTTTGATGTTGATGAGCGTAACCAATAAGGTCAGAAGACACTACTATAGTTGGAAAGATGTTTGGTTACGTGGAACATCACAAAGATGGAGTTGTACACGGTACAGACAAAGTCACAGAAATGAGAAGACATGACAGACACATACACATAAACACACAGCCAAACACACACCAAACACAAAAACTACATTCTTACAGTCACTAGAATGATAGGGTTAATCAGTTAGTTTCCTCACATTTCTTTCAAGATGAGAGTGTGTGGCGGATTTTGTCAGAATAAGAGTGTTCGGATGTGTGTATGTTTACGTGAAAATTATGTGTGTTTGGCCTGGGTTGCACGACAAAGTATATGTGCATTAATTTATTAGAGCGTATGCATACAAGATTCCTTTTCAAAAAGAAAACCCACAAGTCTTGATCAGATGACAGTTTCCAGTTTGCCTCTGAAATTGGAACAACGGACTTCCACTTTTCAGAAAGGCCCGAGATGGCAGAACAAAAGAGCAACCTTTTGCATCTGCACGCATCACAGCAATGTACAAGTTCCCATAGCACCAACACAGAAGAGGCCATTCAGAGGTGGTAACAACACACTCCAATGTCCCTGACTCCACGTCACACACCACCCAAAGCCGGCTGTGTCTCGACACGTGAACCCCGTGGTTAAACAGGAGGGTGTGCGGCGCGTCTCATCGTCTGTGTGTGCGCCTGGTAGACGTGGCGGCGGGGGGGGGGGGGGGGTTCCTCACTGACCTTGCTGGACCACTTGCGCGCCTCGTCGTGTAGCTGCCTGGCGGCCACCATCATGGGCTCGCTCAGCACCTCGCCCACCTTCTGCTCGGGGAACTCCTCGTCCTTCTCCTCGGGGGGCGGCGGGCGAGGAGGGGGCACCTCTCCCTCTGGCAACGGAGGCTTGGGCGGGGCCTGCTCATCACTTACCTGGGTCACAGGTGAGGAGCGGGAAGGGGGGGCACAGGTTATAGAGTTGAGATAAGGTGAGATTCAACGTTTTGAAAGGGGGAGAGCATACAGCACGTAGAGTCGAGATAAGGTCAGAGCCACTGGTAGTTGTTTTCTAGCGTGAGAAGAAAACACTGGTGTGTGAGTGTTGGTATCATGCACTCACGTGGAGCTGGTCTAGGTCGGGGGGAGGAGGAGGAAACTCGGGCTCCTGAGGCTGGAAGGCTTCTCTCACTCTGCCCACCGAGGCCAGAATCCTCAGGCAGGAGTCTAGGAAGGCCTTCTGAAGAGCTGACAAAGAGGGTGAGGAGGAAAAAACAACTTTCAACATATAAATCCGGGTCCTGTCAAACTGTTAGTCCCCCAACAACTGTGCAAAGCTCTTTGGGTGTCTAGAAATGGACAGTAAGTTAAATCAATTATAGTTTTTATTATGATTTTTAATCATAATGTAAACGTGCATGTGTCTGGGGGCTGCTCTGCATGTTTTAAGGCCTCACCTGGGTCCTGTATATTTCCTGCCACCGCCTTGGCGTCCATCACCATGGGAGAGATGGTGTGGGAGAGCACATCCGAGGCGTGTTTGACCGCGTCCCTGAAATGAGGGTCCTCGGAGTTCTCCACTTCCCTCTTCGCCACCAGCAGGACCCGATTGGCCCGTCTGGCTATGCTGGTCGCCCCGGCAACGAGCATCTGGGGCTGGACGTTGGCCATGGCGACGCGACACTTGTCAATGTCCTTTTTAATGGCTTCCTCAGACGCGTCCAACAGAGACTTGGTGTCAATGGCCTCATCTACCAGACCTGTGTGTGGACAAAAACACACACATAGAGACAGATAAAACACTAAGTACTGTCCATGACCTACTTACTTTTGCCATATCAAGGGTAGGACCAAGATGGCGCTTACTGGTGAGTTTCTCCACGTTGTCAATCCACTGGTTCTTCATTGTGTCAAAGTGCTCATACGCTGCCTGGTTCCCAGGATTCTTCAACAGGATGCAACCTGCAGAGGTCACCTAAACACACACACACACACACACACACACACACACACACACACACACACACTCACACAAACGTACACACACACTTAGATTGTGTCTGCCAGATTCTGAAGGGCATGTGCTGGCTGCAAATTGGTGAAGTAATGCTAACCTACTGAATATCCACCCCTACCTGTGGTGTGAGTTCTCTGGCATGTTTCACAGCAGCATGTATCCCCTCCACAGCCCCTTTATTGGCTGATCCAACCACAGCTGCCTTTTCTGCAGTCGCCCCCAGCCGACCAGCATGGGCCTCAAAATTTCCTGCACGCTCATCAAACACCTAGGACACAGGGCACAGGACACAGGACATAGGACATAGGACATAGGACAGAGCACTGGTCGAGCATACTGGGCCGAATAAAAGAAGACGTTCGTTTAATGATGATTGATTGATGGATCTAAAAAGAGAAAAGTGTAGTTTACCTCGACCCTGTTTGGGGCATCTGGGGGAGCAGTCGCTGACACAGCCAGCAGTTTGATAGGGGTGGTGGTGTCACTGAACACATCAGACACTTCCTGTGTCATCACTTCCTGCATCCGCCCTTTCAGGTCCTGGGAGAGATAATGGACAGTCTGTCAAACCTGTGTTTCCTCAAATGTATAACTACAGAATATATGCAATACCTATGTGTGGATCAGTATCTATAACTACAGAATATATGTAAAACCTATGTGTGGATCAGTATCTGTAACTACAGAATATGTGTAAAACGTATGTGTGGATCAGTATCTATAACTACAGAATGTGTGTAAAAAAGAAAAGTAAACCTCAAAAAATGCTCTATCATTTTATACCACCAGGTTGCGCCATCTCCCGATAGTGCCATCGAAACAAATGATTAACAGTGGACCAATGAATCCCAGTATGTCATCCCATGATGATGCTCAGAAACAGCGAATGGAGAGAGGAGATGTTACTGTACCTTGTATGGTGGGAGGGTTAGAGTTAGGGTTAAGGCTAGGGTTAGGGTCAGGGTTAGATGGCTAGGGTTAGGCTTAGGGTCAGGGTTAGATGGTTAGAGTTAGAGTTGATGTCAGGGTTGGATGGCTAGGGTTAGAGTTGGGGTCAAGTTTAGATGGCTAGGGTTAGGGTTGGGGTCAAGGTTAGATGGCTAGGGTTAGGGTTGGGGTCAAGGTTAGATGGCTAGGGTTAGGGTCAGAGTCAGGGTTAGATGGTCGGGGTTAGGGTTAGGGTTAGGTTTAAGGTTAGAGCTAGGGTTAGGGTCAGGGTCAGGGTCAGGGTTAGATGGCTAGGGTTAGGGTCGGGGTCAGGGTTAGATGGCTAGGGTT
>JAVQJS010157102.1:0-7500 GCA_036024795.1 Galaxias rostratus
TTGTCTCTCTCTCGTCTCCATTCTTTGTAACTCTGTTATCTCTCTCTCTCTCTCTATCCTATGTAACTCCTTTGTCTCTCTCTTGTCTCCATTCTTTGTAACTCCGTTATCTCTCTCTCTCTCTCTCTCTATCCTATGTAACTCCTTTGTCTCTCTCTCGTCTCCATCCTTTGTAACTCCGTCATCTCTCTCTCTCTCTATCCTATGTAACTCATTTGTCTCTCTCTCGTCTCCATCCTTTGTAACTCCGTCATCTCTCTCTCTGGCCTCCACCAGCTCCTGATGCCCCCACTGACCATTCAATCAATGATGTGGGAGAGACCTCTATCAACATCCGCTGGACCAAACCCCAAGCTCCAATCACAGGTGTGCGCGTGTGTGTGTGTGTGTGTGTGTGTGTGTGTGTGTGTGTGTGTGTGCATGTGGGTGTGCGTGTGTGTGTAAACTATTTATTGGTATATTTATTGAATACTGCATTTTGAAAATCTACATGCATGGACCTATTGTATAGAGTAAATTATATGAAATATCTTAACTTTGATATTTCAAATCTTTTTTATTTGGTTATTTGTCTGTGTGTGTATGTTTTCCTCTCTCTCTCTTTGTGTATCAAATGGGTATTTGTTACCGTTCCCCCCTCTTCCGGCCAGGCTACCGCGTTGTCTACACTCCGTCACTAGAGGGCAGCAGCACGGAACTCAACCTGCCCGACACGGAGACCTCCGTGACCCTGGCCGACCTTCGACCCGGCGTCCTCTACAACGTCAGCATCTACGCCGTGGAGGAAGACCAGGAGAGCGTGCCTGTCTTCGTACAGGTCAACACTGCGGGGGAGCCACAGCCAGGTACAGGATGGAAATGCACGTGGACACACGCCGGTCGACTGGGTGGTTACAACCAGTAACGTCTGTACCAGTACAGCATGGCGCCGTATTGGGGTCCAGAGACTCCCTGATCAATTTGAGTCCCCGCTCTTGATTGCAAGAAAACTTGAACATGAATATGTTATTGATATTAAGAATACCCCCTGAGTATGGTATATGGTGGATGGATTATGGTAACCCATTTATGGTTGAAGGGTTTTCAAGTGAAGTAGCCTTATAAGGCTACGTAGGAGCTCTGTGTTGTGGGGTTTTTGCTCTGCTAGCGTCATAACAGGCTTGTGTCCAGAAACAAGATCTGTCCTCCTTTGATCAGTGGCCCTTAAAAAAAGAAACTCTTTTACGCATTCTTTAGATGGACGTGGTTATTTTCATTTAGTTACAAGTCCTCCTTTTCGTTCACGCTGGATTATCAAGTTGGTCAGGCATGCACCCAGAGACAGCCATGAACTGTGTGAGCACAGACCTAGGCCAATGAAAGCCCCACTAAATCTTAGCTGTCTAGTGCTTTTGGATTCGTTATGTCCAAATATGAAAAGGACAAGTCAAAAAGCACACACTCTCCAAACACACATCGTCCTGGCTCGTTTTTTTTTTTTTACTTAATGTTTTATGTCTTTCTATGGAATGGGGGAGTCATTGTTGTTGGCATCTCAATTTGATGCTCAGAACTTCAGTTTGTGGCTCGCCCTAGCAGCATTGTTTTTACATACAGTGTATGACATATTTAATATTGTACATTCTATCTATATTTAAATGTATCTATGCTTTCTATTCATTTCTCCTTGGCTAGTTGCAGATGGGAAATGACCAAAATTATTCCCTTGTATATTCTTTTATTTTAGTGATTGAATTTGCAGTGCTTGACTAAGAAACAATTTTCTTACCTTATCTTTTCTTCATGGAATCACAGAAGCACAGCGTAAAAATCCTGAACCAATCAGCAACCGCATCAGTTCTTCTCCCATGCTCTGCTTCGACTAACCCAACCGCTCACTCGCTGTCCGCAGAGGAAGTCCTGCCCCCCACCGAGCTGCAGTTCTTCGAAGTGTCCGACGTGAAGATCACCATCATCTGGACGGGCCCGCCCTCCGAGGTGTCGGGCTACCGCGTGACCTTCGCCCCCGTCGTCCCCGGCGACTCCTCTCAGAGGCCCCTGCAGCTGCCCGTGTCGCCCAACGCCTACGCGGAGATCACCCACCTGCACCCCGGCACGCTCTATCGCTTCCATATCTACGCCATCAACGGAGGGGTGGAGAGCCCGCCGCTGGTGGGGGAGAGAGCTACCAGTGAGTCGTGCCACGGTCTCTATGTAATCCCACTAGGGGTGACTCCTCCGCAGAAACGTGACCTTCCTACAGTCTATGGGAGAATTTTACAAAATCACCCCGTTCACATCGTTCCTTTTGAAGTCTCAGCATGGCTGGACTCAAAGCTGCAGAGGATGTTGTGTACGTTTACCTATAGGGACATGTATACACCTAACCCTCTTCTCCTCACTGTTATCTCCTCTTGTTATTGTACCCCCTCCTCCGTCTCCTTTAATCCTCTTCCCCTTATCCAACCCCTCCTCCTCCTCCTCCTCCTCCCCAAACAGAACCCGACGCCCCCACCAACCTGCGCTTCACCGACGTGGGCCCCGACAGCGCCCTCCTGATCTGGGACGTCCCGCGGGCCGTGGTCACGGGCTACCGCGTGTTCCTGACCGCCGAGGGCTCCACGCCGTCGCAGCAGAGGGTGCGCGGCGCTCCCACCCAGCTGCCGCTCCGAGGCCTGCGACCCGACACGCGCTACACTGTCACGCTCCACTCGGAGCGGGACAACGTGCTGAGCGAGGAGGTCGCCGCGGACTTCAGCACCCGTGAGTCGCACGCCGGCCGAGTGGCGTCCTCGTGAGCGAGGAGGTCACCACCGGTGAATCACCGTGGGAACAGATTCATAGATCAAAGGGCAACAGAATAGAACACGATACGAAACATCGATGGGAAATATGATATTTATAATGATATGAAAAATAAGGAGAAGAGTCTTGGAAATCGGTTTTGCGATTGTCTTGGAAATCAGTACGATTTTCACCATGAATCACATCGTTCATTGTTTCGGTCTGATTTAACATAGAACCTTATCCTGAAGAGCGATGATGAAAATATTGACGGTGTATATCCCTTGTCCTTGCAGCGCCCCAGATGGGTAACAACCCTCCATTCAGCACTGAAGTGACTGACACCGCCATCATCCTCACCTGGACTCCTCTGCCCAGGTTTAGCTATAAGGTAAACACACGCACCACCCACCTGGACTGCAGCAGCCACATATCAAGCACCTGTTTAATTTGAGCAGAAATAAACAGTGTGCCATGGCAGTTTGGGGCCGCGTCACTAAAATGGCTGACGCACATGAAATGTATCTGAATTTTGGACACTTAAAATGGCGGACACCATATGAAATGTACTTGGATGTAGACTCTTACAATATTAGACACCATATGAAATGTATTTGGTCGCGGACACTTCAAATGGCAGACACCATATGAAATGTATTTGGACGTGAGCACTTTAGATGGCCGACACTCCATTAAATAATTTGCCAAATTAACAAAGCATCTGGAATGGAGGGTACACACCCTAACCCTACACTATTAATTATAATTCCCAGCTGTCAGTCCGTCGACCTGGAGAGGAAGGGGAGGCCCCTCGCGAATTGACCTCTGACTCTGGGAGAATTTTTATGACTGACCTCATCCCCGGGACAGAGTACAATTACATCGTTCAGCCCATCTTCAACGGACGTAACCGCGGCAACCCAATCACCCGCAACGTCGTCACCTGTAAGTTCACTGGTTAGCTTTAGAAATAGCACAATGACAATAGATAGTTACTTTTCTCGGTTTTTGTTGATTTAAATTATTGTGTGCACTCACAAGATCTCTCGAGATACCAACACACTCGTAATGTCTTACGAGAATTTAAATTGTTTAGTTTTAACTTTAGCTTTTTTTTATTCCACTCTAATTTAAAGTGTAACTTCTTCCTAGTTTCCTAGTTATTGTTTAATTAAAGGATTTTTTTCTCATGATGTGTAATGTGTGCCTTACTCCTCTTCCTGTTCTCCGCTGTCTCCAGCCCTGTCCCCTCCCACAGACTTGACCCTGGACACTAACCCAGCCAACGGAGAGCTTACTGTCCAGTGGGGCGAAACCCCGACACCAGGTCAATATTGACCCACTGCACACCCACCCACACACACACACTCACACAGACACACACACACGCACACACACACAGACACACTGTGACGCTCTGGAGGAACAAACGCTCCTGGACCTGCTTCTTGGACTGGTTTTCTGGTGGCCTTCCCTCACTCTTCTTCTGCTCCAATCTTTTTCTCTTTTCTTCCTGTTTTACACATTCACCGGCATAGGGTACACAGCTAATAAAAACAGTCTAATAACAAGTTAGTTCTCAGAATGAATGGGCCTCCGTCTATCTAGTTGTCTTCTGGCCATGTTATATTTCATGCTCTTTCACTCATTTGTCCCGCCATACGACAGACATCACGGGCTACAGAGTGACCTGCATGCCAACCAACGGGCAGCGAGGGCATACTCTGGAGGAGCTTGTAAAACCCGGACAGAACTCACTGGAGCTGGACAACCTGAGTCCAGGGGTGGAGTACAACATCTCCGTGGTCACCGTCAAGGAGAACGTAGAGAGTGTTCCCATTTACACTACAGTCACTCAAGGTAAGTCACGGATCAGGAGCCGGCTCGACAGCGGTTCAGGTGCTATCTGGTGCTATTGTTGAGATCCACCCATTCAGTCTCTGCAAAATTAGGTTGTCTTTTTCTTTGGCCTTCTTAGGGAAGAAACAACGTTCATAAATGTTATATTTTTATGGTTGGGTAGAGCTGATGTCATCTGTTCATTGAGTGGGTGTGAGAGTCAAAGAACAAGCTTCTTTTTTTTAAGAATTCGTTTTCCAGAAGAATGCTGCGTTAGGCCTGAAAGTGGAACAACAACAACTCTTTTTCAGTCTCCCATTTTTTTTTTTTTATCGTTTCCAATTGGAACATTTCTCAGACTTTACTCTGGGAAACTTTCCATGTGAACGTCAATGCTCGGAGTGTTTCCTATGTGGAATCGGCCAACCACCACAACACAAGCCCCGAGGAAAAGCGGGATATTTCCCAGACGGGAACACCTACAAAGAACACCCTCCCCACAGAATTCCTCTTTTCTTTGATCAATAATTCACCTAAATTTTTTTACCTTTTATTGCACATTTACTAACACAGTTCATAGCTGAATGTTGTGTTCATGGCACAAGTCTCATTATGTCTTGGTTAATTTTAGCATAATTTGTGCATGGCAAAATTTTCACTGTTGGGTAATTGGGTTAAAACGTGTTGGATGTCACAAATCTTGTTAACCATTCCACTGAAAGCTATCAGCATTTGTTTGGTAAAAGTAATTTGAAAAGGTTGTTTCTGGAATGGCTTATTCTCCTTAATTGATGCGACCCCACCTCCACACTGTCTGGCATGGCTGCTCTCGGAATGCTCCGGGTCGTTCCGGAATGGCTGACGGCTCTAGAACAACCCTGTCATTCACACCCTTGTCTTCGTGGCTCGCCATCCTGGCCTGCCGCCTGTCTCTGTGTGTCTGTCCGTCTCTCACCAATCCCTGCCTGTGCCTCGCACGCCCCTCTAACCTCTCCTCGCAGACATCCCCAAGCCCCGCCGCGTCGACTTCGTAGACGTCACCGACACCACCATCGGCCTGCGCTGGGTCCCGCTCAACCACTCGGCCGTCACCGGCTACCGCGTGGCGGTGACGGTGGCGGGCGACAGCCTGCCGCTGATCCACGACACGGTGGACGCCGGCACGGGCTATTACACGGTGCGTGGGCTGGAGCCTGGCGTCGACTACCACATCGCCATCATGACGATCACGGAGGAAGGGGAGAGCGAGCCCGTCGCGAGCACTCGGCAAACACAGACCGGTGACCTTTTTTTTTATTTTTTTTATTGACACCCCTTTTCTTTTGACTTTCCCCGACGAAGGGGAGCGCGGGAGGGTGACGGAAGGAAGGAGGTTAGAGGTCAGAGGTCAGAGGGTATGATTAATAATACCCCTGGTATTCTGTGATATTTTTTCAGAAATATGTTGCTGTTTTTTTCACGAGTACATGTGGCAGGCATTATGTTCATGCCCTTGTGGCTCTAATTGAATGGGATGTTTAATAAACTGCTGTGTCTTTTTTGTATAGATTACTATCATATAGGTCAAGGAGGAAATTGACCTTTGAACTCTATCCAAGACATCTGCTATGCATTTGCATGCACACACAAACACTGAGACACTCACGTACATTCACCTGCACCTATTTACATAGACTCATCCTCAATCTTATTGGCTGATCATCTTCCTATAGCTAATGGAATGAACGTAAAAATTACAGATTTTTATTGATAAAGATATAAAGCAAAACATAAGATTTAATCAAATACCTAGTTTGCTTGACTTATTGACATAACTTATTCATGTTATTATTAGAATGAATAATAAAAATCATATGTATCCAACTCAACTCTTGCAAGTGAAAAAAATTAATTGTTGTCCTTTTCTTATCCTTTCCAACTGATTGTTGTGTTTTGTTGAGGATTAACTCACTTCCTGCATTTCCTCCAGCCATTCCAGCCCCCACCAACCTGAACTTCGGAGGGGTTGGTCCCGACCAAATGAGAATAACCTGGACCGCCCCCAAGGTTCCCACCCCCAGTGACATCACTCGCTACATCATCCGCTACCACCCCGTCGCCATCGACGACGACGTCAAGGAGCTCAATGTGGGCGGGGCCACCAACACCTTCCTGCTGCAGAGTGAGGAACGCTCGATGATGTCACAGGGCTGTCCTGTGACCCTTTGACCGACATAAACACTTACCGTAGTCCCTGGCTAATGTATAGAGATAAAACATGAACCAATTTGAGGTTGCATTGATCATTTTAGGTTTCAGAGATCTGCGCCGAAATCTATTTCGTTTTTTGATCAATTCGGGATGTGCAATGTTATATCATAATATTATATGTTCCACTTATACACTACACTAACTGCTCCACTTCTACCATTTAGACTTGCTAGACAAGCTAACACTTGGGACAGTTTAAAACGGTTAAATAAAGCATATATGTGTGTGTGTGTGTGTGTGTGTGTGTGTGTGTCTGTGTGTGTGTGTGTGTGTGTGTGTGTGTGTGTGTGTCTGTGTATGGGTGTAATACGAAACACATCAAGTTTATTCTGTGCTTGAACGTCTACCGTCTAGACCTGCAACCCAGCACGGAGTACAGAGTGAGCGTGGTGTGTGTGTACGATCAGAGGGAGAGCGCACCGGTGACTGGGACACAGAAAACCAGTGAGTACAATAACGGGATTCAACATTACTGTTCTTTGTCAACCAGTGAGCACAATAATGGGATTCAAAGTATCTGTTCTATGGGAATTTGGTGGATTTTTTAAATTATATTTTCCAAGGCAAGGACAGACTTTATCACTCATTGTCTTATGGCTCACTAATCATCATCTTGTTCAACCATTCCCCCCTCTTCATCCTACACCT
>JAVQJS010157112.1:0-7500 GCA_036024795.1 Galaxias rostratus
CCGGTTCTGAAGGCTGCTCCCACGGCCCGGCTAACTGGACCTGAGAGACAGACACACACACACACCCAAACACACCCACACCACAAACACACACACACACACCACACACACACACACACACACACACACAAACACACACACACACCACACACACAAACACACACACACAAACACCACACACAGACGCACACACACACATACACACACAAACACACACCACACACACACAAACACACCAAACACACAAACAATGGAGCGAGAAACAAGATGGAGTTCCACTAAAGTCTTCACAAAGCACAAATTGTCTTTTTATTCCTTTCTTAGGTTACTTTACCCCTTTCATGACAACTTAGTTTTGTTTTTTTTATTTGAAAAAGTAGACATATAATGTAGCATCTCCACACTAAAAGTTCATTGGGGTGAATCCTCTTTGATGTTGAAGTCCATCTTGTAGTCAGAACATCAAAAAAAAGTTTTTGAGGAGGAACAGTTTTGTGAAATTGATGCACAACAACCTCATACATTCTGAAGTGTTTTGAGTCAAAATGAAATGTTCTTGTGGCAAAAGTACTCCAATGTGGACCAGTCCGGGTCTCCACTGGAATAGTCCCCACATGGCAGGACCGGCTCACAGCTGCGCTTCACACATTTCATTTCCGGCTAGATCCTGTCTCACTTCCTGTATTCAAATCCTTATCCCCTCCCTACACTCCATTTGCGTGTATTGTCTCAAAAAAACATTCTACATACAAGCTGGGGGTTTGGATTAGAACATTCCAGAGCCCGGACTGAAACCCATGTCCATGTCCATGCCCCGTGGCCTCATCTGACCCCCCATCATCATACCCTGCTGCGGGCCGCCCATGCCCTGCAGTGACATCATCATGTTGGGGGAGCCTCCTGGCCCAGGGTGAGCCATCTGCCTGCCCTGCATCATCCCTCCCGGGCCCCCAGGGGACATCATCCGGTGCTGGGGCCCCATCATACCTTGGCCCATGAAGCCTGGCGGCCGCATGTTGTTGTGCCCAGGGTTTCCCATGGGCATGTCTTGGGGGCCCATGCCCCCACCCGGTCCCCCAGGCATCCCCCCCATCCCCTGCATGGGCAGTCCCATCCTGGGGGGCCCGTCCCCCATCATGCCCTGCATGGGAAAGCCAGAGGGGTGTGGAGGTTTGCCCCCCGGGTTGTCCCCTCCTCCTCGCGGGAAGTAGGACAGAGTCTGGCTGGGCTTCTCCGACGGGATGATCCGGGACAAGTCAAACTCGGGGATCCCCGAGGCGCCGGGGCGCATCACCTCGTGGAGGTCCGCCTCACTGAAACCTCCCTGCATGTTGTTGAACTCGGGCCCGCCGGGGTTATTGGGCTTACACATGACCCCGTCTCCGTGGTGCATGTTCCCCATGCGCCCCCCCATGGGGCCGCCCTCCCCCTGGAAGCCCATGGGGTGGCCGGGGAACCCCTGTGGACCGGGTCCGTTGTGGGGGGAGAAGGGCCCTTGCTGAGAGGGGGACTGGGTGAGGGGGTAGCCCTGCCCTCGGTGAGGGTAGCCCATGCGACCCTGGGACATCATCTGAGGGTTGACCATCCCGGGGTCTTGCGGGTTGGGGGGCATCATCATGCCATGGGGCATCATGCCCGGGCCCATGTTGGGGGCGTTGGGGGAGGGCATCTGGGGGGGCATGCCATGGGACAGGGGCTGGGAGCCCATGGGGGTCATGCCCAGAGGGCTGAGGGCAGGCATAGGGCCGGAGTTGCCTGGTCCCATCATCCGTGGATTGCCTTGGTGATGGTTCATCATCATACCTGTAGATGGCGACACAGGAGGGCAGATTTAGTAACATCTCACAGACAACTCACGTATTCTAAATGCCACATTTTTTTAAATAAAAAAAGTAACTAGCCAATTAACAAATATGAGGCAACCCAATGAAACCAGAGAGACGGGAGCCTGGCGGCATGTAGAGGGATCCAGGCGGCAGGCGGAGCGTTGTCTCACCATTGTTGTTCATGGAGGGCAGGTTGGGGGAGCGGGCCGGGGGCGAGTCGTCGTCGGAGCTGGCCACCGTTTTGATGGCGTCGTGGTAGAGGGGCGTGGAGCTGGGCATGGCAAACTTGGACATGCGAGACATCATGATGGACAGCGGGTTCTGGGAAAGCGTTGGCTCGGGAGGGATGGTGTAGGGGCTGCCGGACGGGACGTTGCCAGGGTGGGACATGGGGCCCGAGGGGGCGCCGGACGTCGGAGGGGCAGAGGGAGGGCCGTTCCCACCTGGAGGGGGAGGTGAGACACAGATGGACGCTTATTCATAGAGCTGCGCCAAAACACGGAGCTCTCTGCCATTGTGCAAGAAACAAATGCTTTCCACCAAGAGTGCGTCCAGTTCCTGTCATTTTCCACAAGGGGGTGCCAGTAGCCTAAAAAACCTTTATTTCTCATTTTGGGATGTTTGGCAAATTAGTGGCACACAATGCAGTGACTTAGCGTCCATGCCTATTAAAGTATTTATAAGGCATGTTTAGGAGAGGATTGCAAATCTAATGCCAAATCATCCGTCAAGTCCTCTGAAGCAAAGTCATTTAAACAATTCTCCACACTTCACAATGAAGCAAAATTACTTGAACCTGTTTTTTAAGGAAAGTATCATTTACAAACTTACAAATATACTAAAAACAGGAAAAAAAACTCAAATATGGATTTGTAGAAAGTAAGATTCACAATACCTTGTTCCATGTTGCCCATCATGTTTGGTGAGGTGATGCTGAGCGGGGGTTTCCCGCCCTGGGGGGGCACTCCAGGACTTTGCATGGGGGGCTTGGGGGATGATGCCCACCCTGGGGAGGGATTAGGAAGAGAGGGGGATCTCATGTGAACGGGCGAGGCGCCTGCAGAACCCATCATGGAATGGGGCGACTTCATGGGGGCCGAGGTGGGAGGTGCCGGCGGGGCGTTGGGCCCAGTCAGCATGCCAGCCAGCTGGGACGGGGTCTGGGGGGACTTGAGGTTCCCGGAAGGGGAGCCCATCATGGGGGACTGCACCTGCCTCAGAGGGGGGGACTTTAGAGGGTTGATGCTGGGCGAATTGCCCCCTCCCGCCTGGACATTCAGGTCGGCTGGCTTGCGGCCCCGCTGGCCCTGTGAAGGACCGGACGCCTGAGGAAGGTGGTTCAGCCGTCCGTTCCCCCCCGTAGGAGTGGACCTGTGGTCGGGGCCAAACGGCTGCTCTCCATGTGGCCCTCTCATTCCTCCAGGACCCCCTGGGAAAGGCCTCCCAGGCCCCATGGGGAAGTCTCCTGGCTGGCCCTGCTCAGGGAAGGGATGGCCCTGCATGCTTCGGCCCTGGGGCCCCATGCTCTCCATGGGGGGGCCTCCGCCTGCCCTCATCCTCATGATCTCGTCCGGGCTCATGTTCATGGGGGGCTCTCGCATCTTGTTCGGGTGCATGTGAGAGCCAGGCCCGGGTCCAGGGCCCATCCCAAACTCAGGGCCCATGTCTCGGCCTCCCATTCCCCCCATCCGAGAAGAGGGGCTCATGGGGCCGTCGCCGGGCATCCTGGGGAACATCCCCATGCCGTTGCCGGGCTCCATCCCCCCTCTTTGGTGTCCTATCATCCTCTGCATGTCCATCATCATCCCTGGAGGCAGGCCCTTCTCTCCCCCCATCCCTTGGTGGAACATGGCCTCTTGGACCGACTGGGGGTTGGGAAAGCGCTCCCCTCGGCCCCCGGGGCCAGCAAACATTCCACCGGGGCCCCCGGGGAAGCCCCGTGGGTCCCCCATTCTCGGGGGCATGTCGTCAGGCCAGCCCATACCAGGCCTGGGGGGTCCATCCATCTCTGGGTTCATCATGCCGGAGGGAAAGCCTGGCATCCTCTGCATGTGTGGGGGCATTCCTCTGGGCCCAGGGCCGGGGCCAGGACCGGGACCCATCACCATGCGCTCTTGGTAGTGCTCTGGAGGCCCTCCCGGTCCCCCCCACATATCCCCGGGGCCCATCTGGTAGGGAGGGGGAGGGCCCCGGATCATACCGCGTGGCCCGTGGGGATGCATCATCATGTCGGGAGGAAGCGGACGGTGCTGCATTTCCTGTTTCCTCTTCTTCTCCTCATAGAACTCCTGCTGAAGCTTGAGCCAGGCCACCTGCTCTGGGGTCATCTGATCGCCATCCACGCAGCCCCCCGGCCCACCCATGTGGGGGCCCATCTCATCCTGGGGGAAGGGAGGCATGTCCCTGGGACCGTGTTGGGGGCCGAAGGGGGGCCCCTGCGGTCGAGGGCCTCCAGGTCCTGGAGGGCCCAGACTCTGTGACTGAGCCATCATGGCCTGTAGGGGGCCTTGCTCTGGCCTGCGTGGCCCGCCGTCAGGGCCGCCGTCGTGGGGTCCTCCGTGGGGCTGCTGGGGGCCAGAAAGCGGGGCGTCGCGGTCGTCCGGGAAGAGCATGCGCTGGATGTCCCGCAAGGTCTGGAGGGAGCGCTGACGGTGCTCCAGCTGCTCCTGGGACAGGCCCTCTGTGTTGGCCTCCATGTTCAGCAGCTCCTGGGCCAGCTGCTGCTGCTGCTGCTGCTGAGGGGTGAGAGCCACGCCTCCGGGCCCCCCACTCTGCCCTCGGTCCCCTGGCTGGGGAGGGTTGAGGCCTGCCTCTGGAGGCGGCACGGGGCCCTGGGGGTCGCCTGGGGCTGTGGAGTTGCTGGGGCTATTACCAGGCATGTTCTTAGAGTCCATGCTTGCCGAGGAGGTCCCGTCCTGGGGTAGGACCCCGGGCTGGGCCCCCTGGTTCGGAGGCTGGGGCGGGGCTGCCTCGGACATGCCTGGTAAGGACGGTTTGGATCCAGCCTGGTGGTTTTGATCAGAAAGGTGGGAGGAAGGCTGCTGGGGGGGCTTTGAGTCATTCCGCTGGGGCCCAGCCTGATTGTTCTGAGGCAGAGACTGAAACATAGGACATTCAGTACAATCCAGAACAGAAATACTAAATATTTTAATCTAACATATATGATGTCACTTTCTGTTTTTGTTTTCAATGTGCTTATCAAGACTTGGCACCAGTCAAGAGCAAGGTTGTCAGATGGCTGTGTGTGTGTGTCTTATTACCAGCAGGAGGTGGGCTTTGTCCTTGCTGTTGGAGATGTTTTTCATGTGGAAGGTGAGGATGTTCTCTGTGTGGCCAGTGAGGACTGCATCAGCTGCCCTGAGGACAAGAAGGCAGACGGTCAAAAATCAGTCATCAGACAAGTGGATGTGTGTGTTTGTGCCTCAGTGTGTCAGCAAGCCAACAGAATGGCTGTTGGATTAGAGCATGAAGGAAATGCCAAGGTCGGCAGAGAAAACAAACAAAAGTGCACGTACGTACGTACGTACGTACACACACACACACACACACACACACACACACCATACTTTGTATCCCAACGTTGATCTCTTATTCTCAATAGAGGGCAGTTTTAATCTAAAACCACAATACAACCAGGGACATCGCACCTGTGCTGGTGAGTACATTTACATTGGCTGTAGCCTACCGTGGCAGGGACTCATCAGCACGTAAACACACATGCATGCACGCACGCACGCACGCATGCACACACCGTTGGTGACAGCAAATTATCATTAAAGACAACAGCAACTATCTTAGACAGGGACGCAGAGATACTTGAGGCTGTTGGCTGATTAGTGTCATTGAATTTCAAGGCAGGGCACCTGTGTGTGTGTGTGTGTGTGTGTGTGTGTGTGTGTGTGTGTGTGTGTGTGTGTGTGTGTCACATTGAGAGTAAGCCTGTTGAAACTGTTAACATATCTAAGAAAAATCTTAATATTGTTGTTGAGCAGGCAATTGAGTAAGTCAAATGGATAACATATGGAATATAGTTATCAAAATCTTAGGTGAATGTGACTGTGACAACCAAATCAAAACACAGACAAAGAGCTAGTCAACTACAAGACAAGACTGTTAACGTGTTTGAAAGTGGCTGGGTGTGTTGGTCAATTCCTTACTTGTTGGCCATCTCTGTGGTGAAAACGTAAACAACTTTGGATCCCGCCTTCTGTCCTCCGCTGGCCGGCTCCAACGAGGCCCCCTGGCCTCCCAGAGGATTGTGGGAGGGAGTGGAGGAGCGACTCAGCCCGGCGTTGGAGGTAGGATGTGACATGGAGTCTGGCGGCTTCACGTCGCTGGAGTTACAGTCTAAGGACACGGGCTCAGGGTCAGTGGAGCATTATGGGAATTGCGGTGCAGTTCTGTTACGAAGGCGTTTTGTACCAAACACACACGCGCACTTACTGAAGAACCCTTTGTCGTCCTCATCACTCTCTCCTCCAGAGCACCAGTCTGCTCCGCTGTAGGGCTGCCTCCTCTCGGCCACGCACATCCTCTTCACCCTGCTACTGTCTGCACACAAACACACGGGAGGGGGGCATGGAGGGTTAAACAAACCTGCACACACACCAAGGGTGGCCCAGCCAGGGATGGCAGTATAGTGGGCAAATAATATACTGATATACACTGTGATTACATGAACTGTGCCTCTTCCAATTTTCCAACTAGATTTAATGGAATCAAACAAGTGGACGACTTGGCAGCCACAGACGTTTGTAGCACAGGGTGGCCCTGCCCTGCCTGCTTGGCTCGGCCCGTCCAAGCACCAGCAGAACTCACCTTTCTCCTCGCTGGCGGGCGTGCCTGTGTCCGGCTGCTCGTAGGACTCCACCGAGGTGCTCCGCTCGCGCTTCACCTTCACCTTTGACCCCGGCCCAGAGTTCAGGCCCTGGCCGTTCTTCAGCCCCATGCCCCCTACAACGCCCGCCGTCCCCTTGGCACCCAGCGCCTTGGGGTCGCAGGGCGAGGCTTGCGATTGGCTGCCGGCGCTCCCAGGCTTGCCCTGGTTGGGCAGCTTGGAGTCCATCTGGGCGGCGTTGGAGGGGGACATGACGGGAGGGGAGCGCACCATGACCTCCGTCTTGGGTTTTGGACTGAGAGGGGCAGAGGGACCACATGCTGGGTTAATGGACAAACACACCAGATCTGTTCCGTACATACTTATTTGTAAACAATAAAATCAATGTATTTATTTGTTTACATGTAACAAGTTGACTGCAAATGCTTATCCAAGCCTGCTCAGTTGTTCAGTAAATAACTTTGTATGAATATATTTGATAGATTTAATTGTCAATGAATAATTAGTAGCAATAGTAGATCAACAGCTGGAATACTGGTTACAAACATAGCTCAAACAGATTCAAAAGATGACAGGGAGTTAAGCTAGTCTTTTACCTTGTGGCAAATAAAACTATACGTTTAACCGTGCATACGGGCTAATATTTCTACACTGTCCAAATATTCAACCTAAAAAGCACACAGCGCAGATGAGGCACAGTATTATGGAAACTTTTCCATGGTTCACATAAAGGTTGTTCTGTGTGACGCCAGATTACCTTTGTTGACATCCATAACACACACCACGATGACTACTGAACACTGAAATTATAAAATGACATTGATTTGTGGTCAGACA
>JAVQJS010157112.1:12500-13753 GCA_036024795.1 Galaxias rostratus
TCCATGTCACACTGCCCCTCTGTGGCCGGAGCTGGAACTGCATGACTTCTGAAAAGCGTTTGTGTTCCAAATCGTTAAACACTCTGTTCGGGTCCGCTTGTAGCTCTGTGAACGTCTGTGTTGAGATTGTTATTACAATGTAATACAAAATTGCAAGACACGGTATTAACCACAGCAGTCTAACTGGGTGTAACTGACACAGTAAACAGCACAGCAGTCTAAATGGGTTTAACTGACACAGTGAACAGCACAGGAGTCTAACAGGGTTTAACTAACACAGTGAACAGCACAGCAGTCTAACTGGGTTTAACTGACAGTGAACGGCACAGCAGTCTAACTGGGTTTAACTGACACAGTGAACAGCACAGCAGTCTAACTGGGTTTAACCAGGCTTAGGGATGTGAGGCTGGCATTTAAATGAGATCCAAAACACTTTGGCTGGTCTTCAAATGTCGAGTGGGCTTAAGCTTGGCTAAGGTTCTGGATGCTCAAGCACACACACACACACACACACACACACACACACACACCGGTGGGAATCCCCTCTGATTAAGACACATACCAGACAGACAGTGACTGACGCACGCACGCACAAACACACGCACGCACACGCGCGCACACACACACACACACACACACACACACACACACACAATTATAGCTATGTGCATCTGTGAGGGAGTGAAAGACAGACAACAAGATGTGAGAGAGAAGGACAACGAGAAATAGAGAAAGTGTGCGTGTGCGTGTGTGTGCGTGTGTGTGCGTGCGTGTGTGTGTGTGTGTGTCCAACTGGCCGATGGGTTACCCTGACCCGTTCACAGTGTCTCTAGCTGAACTTCCCAGCTGGACTCCCTGACTCCAGCTAAGCACCCAGCCAGGGTGGGATAGGGGGTGGATGTACAGAGCGATGGAGGAGAGGAGAGAAGCGATAGAGGAAGCAGACCAGACAGGAAGTGAGAGGGACGAAGAGGCTCCTCTATCGCCATGGCAGCGCTGAGACGACGTCATCATGCCAATCATAGGTCGAGTGGGGTCGACAGCCTGATTGGAGCCAATCACCAGGCCTCGGTGAGGTTCAGGGGGCGGGCCCCGTTGAGCCGGCTCGCCGGCCAATGGCGTCACAGCGTTTCGAAACGTTTCTTAGCGAGGGGGGGGCGGGGGGGGGGGGGGCGCTGACGGGACGCGGAGCCCGCTGGAAGACGTTGAGCTCCCCACTGACGAAGTGGGGGGCAGAGGAGAGGCAATTAAGT
>JAVQJS010157130.1:0-23973 GCA_036024795.1 Galaxias rostratus
CTCTCTCTCTCTCTCTCTCTCTCTCTCTCTCTCTCTCTCTCTCTCTCTCTCTCTCTGTGTGTGTGAAATATATGAAATTTCATGCAAGAAAAACCTTGTGTTTGGTATTGACTCATCCACAACATTCAGCAAGGTCCTTTCTGTTCTCCCTGACAGAGATGGCACCGTGGTCCCACCCAGAGCAAACTACATTGAGGCCGACAAGTATGTGCTCCCCTTTGAGCTGGCCTGTCAATCAAAGTCCCCACGGATAGTCAGCACCTCACTGGACTGTCTACAGGTTCGGACACACAAACACACAGACACACACATCATCCACCGTCCTCTTTCTAAGTCTTGCTCTCTGACTTGCTGCTCCCTCATGCAGGGAGAGGTAGTTATTAGGTTTGCGAGCAGGGTAATTGTGGGGTTAGTTGATGTTAATTGTTGGGTGTCAATTGTTGGGTGTCATCTCGCCAGTAGATGGGATTTAAAACATCTTACCCCACCTGTAAGACACGCCCCTTTTAAACTAAGCACTAAAGAAGCATCCCCATGACAGTTTAGATCTGAAATCGAAAGTGCTGATTTGTAATGTAAATATCTGTGCAGCCTTTGGTCTACAGCAGCATGTCTGTAGAGGAGGGCATTAAAAGCACAAAAATACAAAATAGCTCCTCAGACATCAGCACTGAATGGTATAGTAGATCTTAATAGAACTCAAATGGAAACCATATTTGATGGAAATGCTATGACATAGATTATTGGTTTTGTTTAAAATGGAGTGTTGCTGATCTATAACGCTGGAGGTATTTCCATAACAAGCTTATATGGGTTGTTGTTGGGGCCGCCCCACACCAGCACACACGCACTCATACACTATACCGCCTGCTCGCCAGCTTGTTCAACCCCCCTCTCTCTCCCATCTCCTCTCTCTTCCTGTCACACACCCCCCTCTCCCTTTTTCGCCCTATCCCCTCCTGTCACTCTCCCCGTCACCCCCGTCTTCCTCTGCGTACCCCCTTTCCAGAAGCTGATAGCGTACGGCCACATCACAGGCAACGCCCCGGACAGTGCCGCCCCTGGTAAGAGGCTGATCGACCGGCTGGTGGAGACCATCTGTAACTGCTTCCAGGGCCCTCAGACAGATGAGGGGGTCCAGCTCCAGATCATCAAGGTGGGACTGCTGTCTGCCTTGCCGGGCCCCACTGGAGATGTGTGTGTGTGTGTGTGTGTGTGTGTGTGTGTGTGTGTGTGTGTGTGTGTGTGTGTGTGTGTGTGTGTGTGTAGAAACAAACTCCTTTTGACATGTAAGCATGCTCAGCAAGGCAGTTAAACATTAACTTGTATGGACCTTTTGGGCTGTTTTCACATCTTTAACAATTTAATAATAGCACCACATTAGCAGAGTTAATGTGTCATGAATACCTTTGTCATTTATGATGTGGGAACTTGTTGAAATGATGATTTATAGACTCTGCATACTCCAGTCAAGAACTGGGGGGACAAAGAGCAGTGTGACTAAACCTTTATCACTGTTGATCAAAGCTTTGTTGGCTGCATATCAACGTTTATAAGCAAGGTTGCGAGTGTAATCTTGGTTTTTGGATTCAACGGTAGGAGCAGTTACACTGAGGTATAATAGGTTGAAGTGATAAGTGGCGTCCAGGTGTGACATTGTGCCACAAACTCTCAGCCTTTTTTTATAAACAGAGATTGAGCTGGCTATGTTTCACCGACACAAAGCTGGAAGTATGCAAATGTTAAACCACGGCCCTGAACGTTCGGTCTTCTTTGTCAGCTCTGCAAACAACACTTGTACTAATGAACACACCACTGTCCTACGTGGATGGTTTTTCACCCAGCTCTATGTCCCCTTTATAAACGCAATGGTTAACGAGGCCCTGCCACCATACCGTTGTAAATTGGATTCCCCTGTGTGAACACATTGAGTCTTACTAAACAGGAAGCTGGTGTATGTCTGCTAGGCTCTGCTGACGGCGGTGACCTCGCCGTACATCGAGATCCACGAGGGCACGGTTCTCCTGACGGTCAGAACCTGCTACAACATCTACCTGGCCAGCAGGAACCTCATCAACCAAACCACGGCCAAGGCCACGCTCACGCAGATGCTCAACGTCATCTTCACCCGCATGGAGACGCAGGCCGTCAGTCCCCTTCCTCTCCTCCTCCTCCTCACATACATTACAGTCATTTCACTTTTGAAAGAACATTGTTCTACCATAGTCCCTCTTCTCCTCCTCCTTGTGTCACTTAATGCTTAAGAATGATCTTACTATAAGGCAGTCTCCTTTCTCGTCTTGCCTTAGCGTCCTCAAAGCGTAAGGATTATTTTTCTAGAAGCCAGACATTCTCTCTACATCCATCTGCTCATTACTCATCAAGTTTGAACTTCTTTCATTGTATCTGTCAGAGAAAAGCATTCCTTTTATAAGTGTTGACATATTGTCTTGATTTCTCTCCTCTCGTCTTCTTTCCTCTCTAGGCTCTCGAGGCCCAGGAGCATGATATGGACCGTCTCCGTCTTCCCCAGCAGAACCCCTCCCCTGTACAGGGCAGCCGAGCCTCGGGTTCTCCCCGGTCCGAAAGAACCATCACCCCCGAGCCAAACGGCTCCCCCTCGCCCTCACCATCGCCTGCAGCCAGCACCCCGGAGCTCAACAACATCTCCTCCACCCCACCCCCCGCCTCAGACCAGGAACAGGCCCCAGGAACCCCCCCAGTGAACGGGCAGGCGGAGCAGGGCGAGGCGCAGGTGGATGGAGCTTCGGACAGGGGAGAGCAGCAGGAGAGAGAAGCCTCCCCCATTCCCCCAGGTACATCTTCTGGTTAGCCCCCACTCCATTCAATTTACATTACAAGCATTTAGCTAACAATTTCATCCAAAGCGACAGACACAAATAGTGCCAGTAGAGACGGTAAAAAAAAAGACGCCTTATAGAAACAAGAATTGCATCCTTGACCTAATCACCTCGATAAGAGCGAAGGAAGCGCAATATTAAACACCAGGATACCAAACAGAACCATCACAAGCCCCCATTTCGGACAGATGCTCCCTCCTGCTCTCAGACACACTACGGGTTTGTAACAACCATCTTACAACAATGCAACTACTAATTCAATGTGGGGGTTTTCATTTTAATAATAGGTACGGCGTTTGAGGAGGAGGAGGAGGCTACTGAGACGCCTGTCACCGTGACTGGAGCCGTGGAGGACAAAGAGGAGACTGAAGGAGCCCTCAAGCCCCCAGCAGAACCTGTAGGAGCTGAGGAGGAGGGAGAGAAGGAGAAGGAGGAGGAGACAGCAGAACCACTGCAGACACAGACTGGACCAGGTCAGAATCTTGTCGCCACTCAATTGTTCAAACTATGGATGTTTTTTTTTTCAAATCAACTTTCTGGTGTCACCTTTGCAATAACAGCAAACGTTAACAGCATAACATTTTGAGTTAGGGTTCATTTTTTTCATATTTTCTTCCTTTTACACAGCCAGTATACCGAAGGCTTCTTGTTCTCTGTAAAACAGCTCTGCAATGTCACTGTCTTCTTAGCAGATGATTCTGATGTGGCTCCTCTGTTCCTCTGTGCTAGGAGGGGACCCCGTGGGAGGTCTTGTGCCAGAGCCTGTTGAGGAGGTGGTGGCGCCCCCTGCAGATGGGTCAGAGGTACAGCAGGTGAACGGCATTGTGGAGGGATCCTCTGTCTCCTCCACAGACATCCTGGTGAGCTTTAAGTCCTGCAGGGGACCTTCCACTAGACCATAGGGAACACAGCATTAGTCCAGCTGTGTCCCTTCCACCAGTACAGCAGAGCATACAACAAAGCTTAAACAAGGATTTATAGTATAGGATTCTTCTCGGAGTTTAGGCATTGAGGCAGGTGGAGATAGTTTGCTGCGAAATAAATATGTTTGATTTTTATATATATATATATATAGCTAGGTGGTTCATCTGCCTAAGATCCTAGTGTTGTCATCTAAATAGGAAGTTAGAATTGTACCATAACCATATATTTTGGACCTATGTTGAGCTAGGAAAGCTCCCAGGAGAGTATGGTTTAAATGCCAGTTTTTCATGTTGTCCTCCTCTGTATTTCCAGTATGTAGAGGCGCTGCCAGGCAGTAGGAGTTTAATCCTAGCTGCTCTGTAATGTTCCCTCTACGTGTCTCCAGGATTTAGAGGCTTTGTTTGAATCCTAGCTGCTCTGTAATGTTCCCTCTGTCCTCTGTGTCCCCCCAGGATGCTGAGGCTCTGCAGAGCGGCCAGACCATGGCTCGCTTCTCCCACATCCTCCAGAAGGACGCCTTCCTCGTGTTTCGCTCCCTCTGCAAGCTCTCCATGAAACCACTGGCCGACGGGCCTCCAGACCCAAAGTAAGCGCGCGCGCACACACACACACACACACGCACACACACGCACACACGCACGCACAGGTGCGCGCCTTCTTACAGACCAACACACATGCCACACCCTAGTCCATTAACCCTTTCTTCCCACTGCTCTGTGATTTTGAATGATGTGTTTCTCTCAAAGTAAATATTCACTGACTGACCTAGAGCAGGATGAAGGATATAAGCTTAAAGGCTGGCCTCTATATCCGTTAACCACCCCTACCTCTTAACGGGGCCTCCTCACACACCCTGTCCCTCTTCCCCATGTATGTCTACACCCTATACCAGCAAGCAAGCCTGCCAGCCTGCCAGCTGACTTTGTGATAAGTTGGCTAGCTTCACTCTCAGCTCCCTCTCACATGCTTCTGTGGTGATCCAGTGTTCCGTTACCGTAACGTGAGAGACCAGGGACGACCTGTGAAACTGATCCCATATCCGCCTTCCCAAAGAACAATCACACACTTGCTTTGCCTTCTCAGACTGTGGTGTTCTGTAGTGTGTGGAGTACAGAGGACTTTCAGGACCTTAGTACATTACCAGAGAACAGTCACACACCTGCTGTACCTTCTCAGACTGTGGTGTTCTGTAGCGGTTTATTGACTGTCTGGTGTGTGTGTGTGTGTGTGTGTGTGTGTGTGTGTGTGTGTGTGTGCGGTTGGCAGGACCCAATCGCATACAGCGGGACATGAAACCATTAATCGCAAAAACAAAACACTGACCAGGGGTATCACACTGCTGACGGCCTGCACTTTAGATCCTACATGTCCCACATTCCCCGTCTTTCTCCCTTTGAATAACTATTCTCTCTCTCTAAAACCATGCTCTCTCTCCATCATCCGTTCTTTTACTCTCTCCCTCTCTTGTATAGCACCATCTCCCTCAATGTAAATATACAGATATAGATGAACCTGCGTGTCACGTCCTTTCTGTCTGTACTCCAGGTCCCACGAGCTGCGCTCCAAGGTGGTGTCCCTCCAACTGCTGCTGTCCGTCCTCCAGGGGGCGGGGCCAGTGTTCCGCACCCACGAGATGTTCGTCAACGCCATCAAGCAGTACCTGTGTGTGGCGCTCTCCAAGAACGGCGTGTCCTCCGTGCCCGAGGTGTTTGAGCTGTCCCTCGCCATCTTCCTCACGCTGCTCTCTCACTTCAAGGTCCACCTCAAGATGCAGATCGAGGTAAACAACAACGTAAACAAGAAAACGATTACACAAACGAACACAAAAACAAACCAAGGCAATGCAGTTAAACTTGTGCAATGTTATGTAGTCATTGATATAACTGATTCAAATAGGGATGAAGACGGAGAATTCCTTTATCTGTTTAAAACTAACCTCGACCCTTCTCTGTTTGTCAGGTGTTCTTCCGAGAGATCTTCCTGACTATTCTGGAAACGTCCTCCAGCTCATTTGAACACAAGTGGATGGTGATCCAGACCCTCACGCGGATCTGTGCCGGTAGGCTATGGGACCGTCCGGAGCTTCCCTATGTCTGTATGGAGAGAGAGAGGATTTCTCATCCTGTACAATGATAACAGGATTAAAAAACAATCATGATGATCATAGGAAATTATGAGGAATGGCCTATCCTTATGTGTGAACAAACCTCTTATTATTGCATGGATCTTGTTTTAAACTCCGGATCCCATAATGCATTGGAGAGTGTTACTTTGTTAGTTACCATAGCTCTCGCCCCCCACCTCTCACCCCTTTCAGATGCCCAGTGTGTGGTGGACATCTACGTCAACTACGACTGCGACCTCAACGCGGCCAACATCTTTGAGCGGCTGGTCAGCGACCTGTCTAAGATCGCTCAGGGTCGGAGCGGACAGGAGCTGGGGATGAGCCCTCTACAGGTACGCATTACAGGACCGTTACCGTGGAAACGCACACCTTCACCCGTATCCGACGGTTATGAACCCTAAGGCTTTACGACCTGAGTCTGTGGTTGGTGGTTTGATTTGTCTGTGTTGGCTTACTTTTGTATGATGTAATCCTACATTATATTACATTATTCTATGTTGTATAGCTGTTGGTTCCGTCTATTTTTGTATTTCTATATGCCACGGTATTCACATGTCTATGTATTGATGGTGTGTTCTGTAGGAGCTCAGTCTATGGTTGTATTTCTACGTACCTTGTTATTCACGTGTCTATATATCTATTACATGTTCTGTAGGAGCTGAGTCTCCGGAAGAAAGGCCTGGAGTGTCTGGTCTCCATTTTGAAGTGTATGGTGGAGTGGAGCAGAGACATGTACGTCAACCCCAACCTACAGGCCAACCTCGGTAAGGCACTGCGGTGTGTGTGTGTGTGTGTGTGTGTGTGTGTGTGTGCAGTGTGTGTGCAGTGTGTGTGCAGTGTGTGTGCAGTGTGTGGTGTGTTTGTAACCAAACCTTGCTAAGACACCTCTGTGTGTGGGTGTGAGTTGGTGTTAGATAGGATAAGATGAAAATAAGTGAGTTAGACTCTCAAGATGTGCACATGCTAAAAGTAGACCTGTGTGAGTGTGTGTGCCCAAAAATAATCATGAGCACTCACTCTTATTATTTGGTATACCAGCCATATCAAAAATTGTCTCACATCTGTCTCTCATTCTATGATGTGTGAGTCTGGGTGTGTGTTTCCCTGTGTGTATGTTTGTGTGTGTTTGTCTTTCCCTGTGTGTGCATGTTTCCTTGGTGTTTGTTTGTGTTTCCGTGTGTGTGTCTGTGTGTGTAATAATGCATTTTATTGTCTATGTGTGTGTGTACCAGGCCAGGAGCGTCCGACGGACAGCGAGGGTTCGGAGTTGAAGCTCCCAGAGCACCTGTCGTCACGTCGGGACAGTGTGAGCTCCTTAGACTCCACGGTCTCCTCCAGCCTCCCACCCGGCCCTCCAGGACAGCCCGACCACCCGGAGCAGTACGAGGTCATCAAGCAGCAGAAGGAGATCATCGAGCACGGCATCGAGCTGTGAGCTTAACACACACACACACACACCCACCACGACGAGCATGGCATCGAGCTATCTGTTCAAAACACACACACACCAGTTCATCCCTCGACACCTCCCTTTTTAATAGTCTGTGTAGGATAAACACGCACAGGTCTGCAGTGCTTTGATTAGTATTCAGAAGGTTAAATTAAAAGTAACTTGCTTTAGATACAAAATAAATGGGTTGTGAAAAAACATTTGTCAAAAATATGTTTTTGTCCAAATCTGGAAATATTATAGCCAAGTCAATTATTCTTTGGTCAACACTATGTAACTTTAGGTTCTGCGATTCTGAGATTGTCACTCGATGTTTACTCTATGTTGTCAGTCATTGTTTGCTCTACGTTGTGTGTTTCTAGATTTAATAAGAAGCCAAAGAGAGGCGTCCAGTACCTGCAAGAGCAAGGCATGCTGGGAACCACAGCGGAGGATATTGCACAATTCCTGCACCAGGAAGAGAGACTAGACACTGTAAGTCCACAGACACACACGCACACAACAGGTCATTATGAAGGTCTTTATGAAAAATTACGCAAAAGTAAAGGTGGCAAAATACAATTGAACTCCCCCTCTCCCTTTCCTCCCTCTCCACTCCTTCTCCTTTACCCCGTCCCCCTTTAGACCCAGGTGGGGGAGTACTTGGGGGAGAACCTCAAGTTTAACAAGGAGGTGATGTATTGCTACGTGGACCAGCTGGACTTCTGCGGTCGGGACTTTGTCTCGGCCCTGCGGGCCTTCCTGGAGGGCTTTAGGCTGCCCGGAGAGGCACAGAAGATCGACAGGCTCATGGAGAAGTTTGCCGCTCGCTACCTGGAGTGTAACCAAGGGTATGGACAGAGAGGGACATTACCTGTTTTAGCTTAGAGTGTTTACTACATTAAACACGTCACACAAATTGAAATGCTAAACATTATCCTAGACCAGACTGCCTTGATATTTGAACGACTATGAGCTCAGAATGTGTCGTTAAAGTACTATGATCAACCATGTTATTATGCATCTATATATTGGAGCTTTTGGTGACCGTGTGTGTGTGTGTGTGCACGTGTGTGTGTGTGCGCGTGTGTGTGTCTGTCTGTCTGTGTGTGTGTGTCCCTCCCTCACAGACAGACAGAGTTTGCCAGTGCAGACACGGCCTACGTTTTGGCTTATTCCATTATCATGCTCACCACAGATTTGCACAGCCCTCAGGTAAACCACAACCAAGACCTATCCAACTGTCTTATCTTTCTCTCTCTTTAGCTCTCTTTCTCTATCCGTCTCAGTGTCTTTACGTTTCTCTCTCTTTAAGATCTCTCTATCACACACACACACACACACACACACACACACACACACACACACACGCATTGTGGCTCATCATCTGGCCTCCCACATCTGTTCTCCTCTCATGTGTGGTGCAGGTGAAGAACAAGATGACAAAGGAGCAGTACATTAAGATGAACCGCGGCATCAACGACAGCAAGGATCTCCCAGAGGAGTACCTGTCCTCCATCTACAACGAGATCGCTGGGAAGAAGATCGCTATGAAGGAGAGCAAGGAGCACACCATCACCCCCAAGTCCAACAAACAGAGTATGGATTTGGAGGAATCACAAAGGGCTCGATTTGAGGAGTGCAGTGCTTTAGCTAAAAAGTGCTTTAACGAAGTTCAACAATCAACACATAAAATGAAGCAGGGAATATAGAAAATCTAGGTAAAATGTAATGAAAATAGAATGAAATCACAATCTTAAAGGTAAATTAGGCAGATCTGAATGCAAGATATCAGTGGACTTATTGATGTGGCCAGCAAGAACACAGGGTGGTTGCCATGGTAATGGAGGGTGTAGTCAGTGGGATTAAGCTAAGCAATTAAGCACTACTGAGTGTGGTTGCTTATTCCCGGATTTTGCCAGGGCCATGAGAGTAAATGAAGTTGTTTACATGTTGTTTCCTCCAGACGTGGGCGATGAGATGAAAGTAAATGAAGGTGTTTACTTCTTTGTATACTCCCAGGCGTGGCCAGTGAGAAGCAGAGGCGTCTGCTCTACAACATGGAGATGGAGCAGATGGCAAAGACGGCCAAGGCCCTGATGGAGGCAGTGAGCCACGCCCAGGCCCCCTTCTTCAGCGCCACCCACCTGGACCACGTCAGACCCATGTTCAAGGTACTCCACCACAGCCGCCCTGGCACCACCGGCTATTATCTGTAACCTTTATTTAACCTCCCTCCCCCGTATTAACTATGACAATAATTACAATAGGAGTGTGTGTGTGTGTGTGTGTGTGTGTGTGTGTGGGGCCCATCCAGCTGGCGTGGACCCCCCTGCTGGCAGCCTTCAGTGTGGGTCTGCAGGACTGTGACGACCAGGAAGTGGCATCTCTGTGTCTGGAGGGCATCCGCTGTGCCATCCGCATCGCCTGCATCTTCAGCATGCAGGTAGACTACTAATACACTACTACTAATACACACACACACACACGTAGTACACACTAAAACTGTCAAACTGCTTCTTTAGCATTCAGGTAAACTATCATGCACACACATTAAGACTGTTAACCTGCTTATTACACATTCAAGCAGACTCAAACAAACACACACACACACACACACACACACGCGCATGTAATTAGACACTAAAACTTTTAACCTCCTTCTTCAGAAGGCAGGTAAACTACTACACGGACGGACACACACACACACACTCTAAAGCTGGTGACCTGCTTCTTCACCATGCAAGTAGATTACTGTACACACACATGCACGCAGACCTAAACAGAAGACCAAAACGTTCATAGGCCGTTGCAATGGATAGTCGATAATCGATACTGAGTATAATTGATTATTTTTTACGTCTTTTGTTTTACGTGTGTGTGTGCGTGTGTGTGTGTGTGTGTGTGTGTGTGTGTGTGCAGTTGGAGCGGGATGCCTATGTCCAGGCCCTGGCCAGGTTCACCTTGCTGACAGCCAGCTCCAGCATCACAGAGATGAAGCAGAAAAACATCGACACCATAAAGACCCTCATCACCGTAGCACACACCGATGGCAACTACCTGGGCAACTCCTGGCATGAGGTCAGTCCCCTGGATCAGGTCACCTCAGATAGAAACCAATACAGGCCTGTTTCCATGGAGATCAGTTCCCTGTTCGTTTATACACGAGCTTCCTCGTAAACCTCAATAATTGTTCATTTCTAAACTTGTTTCCCTGAAGACTGGTGCATTGTAAATGTCTAAACCTGTTTCCCAGGAGACCAGACCACCGCCCCCCAATTTCCTGATTATATTAGTGTTCACATAATGAAGATCATATAATAATGATAATACTAATAATAATAGTAGTAGTAATAGCAGTAGTGATGATGATGATAACAAACCGATTTGTACTGTGCTTTTCCTGATGAAAATCACCTGTGCAGCTAACTATTAATCAGTCTCTGCTATTATCGTTATGAGGGATTGCTTTCCAGGCTGTTCAGGGTTTGTTTTGGTTTGTGCGTATTTTGTCCTTACCGTGTCCCTTCCTGTTGACTTCCTGATAGATCCTGCGGTGTATCAGCCAGCTGGAGCTGGCCCAGCTGATCGGCACGGGGGTGAAGACGCGCTACATCTCTGGGGTAGTCCGAGACAGAGAGGCCGGCGGCATCAAGGGCTTCCCCTCCGGCACCGAGGAGTTCATGCCCCTCGGGCTGGGTGGGTGTGCGGGGCATACACTCTAACACACACACACACACACACACACACACACACACACACGACATGGTCGTTAGAATGCACATTATTTATTGAATGAGGGTGTGCATGCACAAATGCAGGCTCAGTTAGGCATGTATTTTTCTTTTCTTTTTTATTCACCATGTGTGTGTGTTTCTAGATGTGACCTGTGTGTTTTGTATGTGTTTGTATGTCTTGCAGGGACGCTGGTGGGAGGCCAGGACAGAAGGCAGATGGCCCACCTCCAGGAGTCTGTGGGAGAGACCAGCTCCCAGAGCGTGGTGGTAGCAGTGGACAGGTAGGCTGCACCACAACACGTCTGTGAGACACTAGAAGACACGAGGACCCCTACACTCCGGCTCACTGACTTAATGTTATCAACCCTTTCACAGAATCTTCACCGGGTCCACAAGACTAGATGGAAATGCCGTTGGTAAGTCCAGTGTGTTTGTATGTTTGTGTTAGGCTATGTTTATGATGTATAGTGCATACTGTATATATGTGTTTTTATTTATTTATTTGAATCCATCATTTGCTACTCCATAGCGGCAGCTATTCTTAGCGTGGTACACAAAACATACTTACATCTTGTGACAATGCAACACATTCCAAAAAAGGATAGAAAAAAGAACAACACAAACAAACCGCTAATAAAACTCTACCAACAAATTTTGCATCCATTAACTGCAATCTATTGTGGCAGAAAATAAAACTAATCTGCTACTTTTCCTTTTCAAATACCCCAAGTCACAAGATTCAGTTTTAATAACCATTTCTATAAAATTTTCCTATTTTCTTGTTTAATTTCTATCAGCAGACGATTGTGTGAGCTTTGTGAGAAAAGGACACTTGTGTTTTTGTCTCTGGCCCCCGGGGAACATTGTGCAGTGCCTGTGTGTTTATATGATGGTTTTTCTGGCCACTAGTGGACTTTGTGCGGTGGCTGTGTGCCGTCTCTATGGACGAGCTGGCCTCAGCCCACCAGCCCAGGATGTTCAGCCTGCAGAAGATAGTGGAGATCTCCTACTACAACATGAACCGTATCCGTCTGCAGTGGTCTCGCATCTGGCAGGTCATAGGAGACCACTTCAACAAGGTGAACTCTGTCGGGCCCAGTCACAGGAGCAGTCACTTTGTCTGTCTCTTTAGAGGGGGAGAATTGATTGTATTTTTAACATATGTTGAGCACAGCATACACTGAATATTAAATCATTGTTATTGCGACACATTTTTAGATGTTTTTTTTTTTTTTATGTTTTACCATTTGGCAATTTATTTGTGCTTTGACAAGTTTTTGTATTTCTTGTTGTCAATCACTAATAGATTGTATGTGTTTGTGGATGTAGCGAGGAAAACTAATGTTCACTGGGTTACAGGTTGGCTGTAACTACCAACGAGGACTTGGCTATCTTTGCAGTGGACTCTCAAAGCCCCTGTTACATCCATGCTTTCCTTACACCCCTACTGTGTGACAGGTCGGCTGTAACCCCAACGAGGACGTGGCCATCTTTGCGGTGGACTCCCTGCGGCAGCTCTCCATGAAGTTCCTGGAGAAAGGAGAGCTGGCAAACTTCCGCTTCCAGAAGGACTTCCTCCGGCCCTTTGAACACATCATGAAGAAGAACAGGTGAAAGAACAAATCATTAACACAAAAACAAAATCATATTGAGAGGAGGACAAGGTGGGATAGGGTTAGACACTAAGTACAGTATAGCTCGTTAATAACGCTGTCCTCAGCTAAACAAAGCAATCTTATCAATGCCGCAAGTTGGTGTGTGTGGGTGATTTTTCTTTAATCACAATGCACGTTGTTATATCGTTTAGAAAAGTGTATTTTAAATGTATTATTATTGTCATCATCATTATGATTATTTTTATGTATTGTCGTCGTCCTCATCTTCCTCGCTGCTCCTCCTACCCTGTAGGTCCCCCACCATCAGGGACATGGTAATCCGGTGCGTGGCCCAGATGGTCAACTCCCAAGCGGGCAACATCCGGTCAGGCTGGAAGAACATCTTCTCTGTGTTCCACCAAGCCGCCTCGGACCACGACGAGACCATTGTGGAGTTGGCCTTCCAGACCACAGGACACATCGTCAGTGAGTGCACACTGCCACAAGAGGGCGTCCCACGCTAGTTATGCCCTTAGAGAGAACTGGGATACCAGGACTTTTATGGACACTTCCGGCTCTTCCGGTGCGAATGATATCGAATGGGGGAAGGCCGGAGTGTTTTTAACTCTCATAAATCCTCCAGGCTGCGTTTGATTAAGTTCTTGTGAGGATAGTTATAATTAAGGTTCGTGGTGTATGATTTACCAAGTAAAGATAAAACAGGAGGAATTAAAAATGGATGTGACCAATCTGAACATTGTGACCCCCACCTCTCCATCCGACAGTGAACACCTTCCAGCAGCACTTCGCGGCGGCCATCGACTCGTTCCAGGACGCTGTGAAGTGTCTGTCTGAGTTTGTGTGCAACGCCGCCTTCCCCGACACCAGTATGGAGGCCATCCGCCTCATAAGGCACTGCGCTAAATACGTCTCGGACAGGCCACAGGTAGGAGGAGAACCGCTCTCAAGTTCCTGCATTGTACACTAATAGTAGTTTTCCCCTTCTGCAGTCGCTTAGCAGAATATTCACCTTGTTGTTGTCAGACCATGTGTGGACTACGTCAAGTTTTCTGCAATCAAATGTTGTTCGCCTGCAGTCTCTTAACCTAGGATTCAGTTGTTATCTTGAGACTGTAAAGACTATATTTACTATACTATACTATGTATATGTCTTTGTGCCGGTAATCTCAGGCAGCAGTTCTACGCACTAGGACACCACTTTCCAAGTTTAGACTTTGCTCTTGCACTGTATAAAATGCCCTCCATTTTAATGGTAGCTTCCCATATCATCCCGCCTTTAGGCTCTGAGGGAGTACACGAGCGATGACATGAACGTGGCACCTGCTGACCGAGTGTGGGTGCGAGGCTGGTTCCCCATCCTGTTTGAGCTGTCCTGCATCATCAACCGCTGCAAGCTGGACGTCCGCACCAGGTAGCGCCTCCTTTCTGCCTAGCAACAAAGACCGGGACCAGCAGGAGGTTTAGTGCCCCGTTTGCATGTTGCTTCTTTAATTTAATTGAAAGAAGCCACTTGGCACATATTTGTTTTTTTCGTATTAGTTTGTTTCATATTTTATTATTTAATTAGACCTGTGTAAATTGTGGAAATTATAGGCAATGTACCCTATGTCCCCATCCCCCGTTCGTAAATTAGGCCCCTATTTCTGTGTGACCTATGGATTTGCTTTCCCCAGGGGTTTGACGGTGATGTTTGAGATCATGAAGAGCTACGGCCAGACCTTTGAGAAACACTGGTGGCACGACCTCTTCAGGATCGTCTTCCGTATCTTTGACAATATGAAGCTCCCTGAACAGCAGACGGAGGTGAGCATGTGTAGATCAGGCAGGCTGCATTACAACCAAAGTACCCATCCACAAAGTCCCAACGGCCTCACACGCTTCCCTCCCTTTTAGAAAACCGAGTGGATGACAACCACGTGTAACCACGCCCTCTACGCCATCTGTGACGTGTTCACCCAGTTCTACGAACCGCTCAGCGAGGTCCTACTGGCTGACATCTTCACACAGCTGCAGTGGTGTGTCCGGCAAGGTACCAGCCTCATTCTGCATTATAATATACTAAATAAAGATAGTGTAACAGACTCATTCAGGATTATAATATACTCAATAAAGGTACCAATCTCATTTAACATTAGATTAGATTAGATTAGGATGTGTGGTGCAGAGTTCAGCAAGATGACAGCTGAGGGAGAAAAGCTGATCCCGAACCTGCTGGTCCTCAAACGGAGGCTCCTGTAGCGCCTCTCAGAGTGAATACAACATTATGATATACTTAGTAAAGGAGGGAGGGAGAGGGAGAGAGACTCTGTACATTATGTAACTGGTTGAAGCATCGTATACACATCTGACGTTGACATACCTAGAATTTGTGTGCCCCCAACCACACACACCTTGTCCTTTTACCCGCAGACAACGAGCAGCTGGCCCGCTCGGGAACCAACTGCCTGGAGAACCTGGTGATCCTGAACGGGGAGAAGTTCAGTTCCGAGGTGTGGAACACCACCTGCTGCTGCATGCTGGAGATCTTCCAGAACACCAGCCCTCATGCGTGAGTTAATCGCCAGGGTAACCCACGCTTGACCTCTGTAAACGTTGTGCTCTTTGCTGTGATGGGGGTTGACGGTTTGGATGTTGTGCTTTATTTGACGAGTGCTATTTAAAATGATATGTGGTTATTTTTGCCCATTGAAACAACTTTTTTTTGTCTGTTTCGGTGTCATTGCATTGCTATGGTATGTTTACCTCTTTTGAGCAGCGTATTGTGTGTTATTAACAATTCTGTTTCATTGTATTACGTTACGATGTTATTGTTTGTGCTCTTTTTTAATAGCTTGTTGACATGGCGACCAGCTGGGCAAGAAGAGGACACTGGAGATGGGAAACATGCCGTAAGAGAGATTTTAAAAATACACATAAAATACATGTTGTGAAGTCTGCTCGCAAATGTATGTGTACGTTTTTTCGAGGCTCTGTACAGACTGTGGTATAAATCCCCTGAAAAGGACAATTACAATCATTCAATCTAACTGGCTTGTCTTCAGGATGTGGATTTTGACAGCCAGTCCCAGAGCAGCTACGACAGAGCGCTCTCGGAGAGAGGACACAGTCAGATGTCCAGCGATGACACCTGGAAGGGCAAGTCAAACGCCCGTGAGTTCAATACACACACACACACACACACACACACACGCTCCAACACACACACATTCCATAAACAAAGAGTTGACCTTTAACGTTTTTATCACTTGCATATAATCACTGTTGATTCCTATCTGTCCTAATTTATATCACATTCCTCGCTTTCGCACTCGATTTTTGGTGTGTGCACGTGTTTGTGTGTGTGTTTTCCAGGCGTCTCAGACCAGAAGCTGTTTGCGGGGCTGCTGATAAAGTGTGTGGTGCAGCTGGAGCTGATCCAGACCATAGACAACATCGTCTTCTACCCAGCAACTAGCAAGAAGGAAGACGCTGAAAACATGGCCGCCGCGCAGGTATCGCTCAGCAGGGGTTTTCTAATTAAAGGTTTAAAAAATTGTGAACGATTCAGGGAAGAAATTAGACCCTAAGTTGACATGATGTTTGTTTGGATTTATTTTAGGCATAGGTTTAATAATTGTGGTTCGAGCTGGCAGGTTTACATCACATCGTGCTTTACGTTGCCACATGACGAACAAAAAAACTAAACGGCTAACTTTACGGGGCCAAGAGCTGCGTCCCTGTATCTTAGCTACCATAACCCCGTTGCTAAATGCCTGGAATCAGACACGGGCGCTGTAAAATACATGTCATATGCCCTATTTTAGTTCAAACATATTCATCACATTTACTGTATATCTTAGTTGAACCAGAGTCCTCTTTGAAGACAGTTATCACAGAGCTAATGATTTTCTTGTGTCGTTTGCGTCTACTTTGCCCAGAGAGACACGCTGGAAGAAGGGGAGGGCGAGGGAGTGGACCAGGCCGCGGAGCAGGGCATGTACAGACACCTCACCTCCCTGCATCTCTTCAAGCTGCTCGACTGTCTGCTGGAGTCACACACCTTCGCCAAGGACTTCAACTCCAACAATGAGCAGAGGACAGCACTCTGGAGGGCAGGTCAGCAGACGTCTACTTCATACTGAACTCAAAGTCACGGTCCAAGGAGCAAATGTTCAGTAGACTGCTACAATATGCTCTACTTCTTTCACATTCCAAGTTATGGACGCTCAGCAGACCGCTACTTTATATCACAGTCCAAGTAGTACAGGGTCGCAGACTGCCCTAATATACTCTACTCATTTCACATTCCAGGTAGTAGTAGTTCAGCAAACTGCTGTATTATACTGAACTTTAACTACAGTCCACATTATCCATTGCACATTGATAAAAACCTAAAAGGTAGTAGTTAAAAATAGAAGTCAAAGCATGGATTAAAGATTTTGGAAACTCTCCTCTCCTCCTTCTCCTTATTTCAGGTTTTAAGGGCAAGTCGAAGCCCAACTTGCTAAAGCAGGAGACCAGCAGTCTAGCCTGCAGCCTGAGGATCCTCTTCAGGATGTACTCCGACCAGCAGCTCCAAGACTCCTGGACCGACATCCAGACACGTCTGCTACTGTGAGTCACAGCATTACAATTCATTTAATTTACACTACAATTGCCTTTACTTTACATTACAAATACCTTTACTTTACTTGACAATTACTTTTGCTTTTCATTACAATTAATTTTACTTTACATTACTATTAGTTATTTTACACTGCATTAGATAAGTCATTTAACACATGTTTTATCTAAAGCAACTTACAGATAGCGCTTTCGACTGCATCTCTGCCAATAGTCAGTGATGCAGATGATGCACTTATTAAGCTCCCTGACTTTTTTTTTTTTACCTTCCCATGTTGAAAGCACAATGTCTTGCTTACAAGTTGCTTTGAATAAGTGTGTCTGCTAAATTACCAACTATCAGTATAGTACATACATTGTGTGTATTGTGTGTATAACGTATTTCCATTACATATTAATTCCAAAGGGTGTGTAGCGAGGCCCTGGCCTACTTCATTAGCCTGACCTCAGAGAGCCACAGAGAGGCCTGGACCAGTCTGCTGATGTTGCTGCTTACCAGAACCCTACGCCTGCCAGACCACAAGGTGTGTATGTGTGTGTGTGTGCGTGCACACACACACACACAAACACACACAAACACACACACCAATCAACCAACCAAATCTGGGTTAGTACCAATATGAAAGGGACTGTGTGCTATCGTGCATGTCCTTCGGCTCTTTTGATCGTTCGGTGGATTCCGCTTCTTATCTTACTCCGGGAAAGCTTGCCTTTGGTCCTGATTGCAGTGAGTGACGTTGAAAAACAGTGACTCAATAATGAAAGTGTAGGGCAGGGCATGCCCACCTTCCTGTGCCCTAAGGCCAGTCATACAGGAAGCTGACAGACTCTCAGAGTCAGTGTGTGGGGACTGACTTACAGTCTGTACAGGAGGCCAGGAGTATTTCTACACGGCAGAATCAGAGTCTACCCCGGGGGCTATCATGGTGGTGGATCAGCTAGTGAGCTGTAGAATTGTCTGCTTTCATCTCTCTCCCCTTTCATGTTAAGCTTCTTGTGCTACTCGCTAACAGAATACTTAATACTCCCCCAGTTTAAATTTAGTTTCATATGCTAACCTATTACCGGCGTTCACAATAGGTTTTTTTTGGTGTCATATCGGTTTTATTTACGGATATTTTGTGTGCCCTGTGGTCTTCCAGATCATATTTAGCTTAGTGAATAACCTTAATTCACAGTCCTGTGTTCATATTAATTTCACAAAAAAAAAATTTTTCCCTTGATGTTTGTCCCCAGTTCAAGCCGCACGCATCCTGCTACTACCCCCAACTGTGTGAGATGATGCAGTTTGACCTGATCCCGGAACTACGTGCCGTTCTGCGTCGCTTCTTCCTCCGCATCGGATCCGTCTTCCACATTGTCGCGCCCCAGGGGGCGTGCCCCCGGACCCCTTCTTAGGAGGGAGGGGTATGACAGGTGGACAGACGGACACAGGGAACAGGTGGTGTTTGGGGACTGATGGTAGTATGCCATTCTGGGGGCAATGCTAAGTGTCCCAAGATGGAATGGGATGGAAAGTCATGGAGAAAGACTCTAAAAGTCATCTCTCCTGTAGCTGTGCTCTTGTGCAAAAAAAAAAAGGAAGAAAAAAAAAGACTGGAAAGGGCAAAGACGTGTGCTCTGCTCTCAGACCAGAGGGGGGCCTGAAGTGTGCGGTGTTTCTCTCCCTGCGTTCCGCTTCTAGAACCTTCCCTCTCCCCATCTGAAGGGAGAGTAGCACTGTGACTGGAACAGGCTTATCCACTGACCAACTCTTTTTCTCTGCATCTCCTTGACATATGTAATGCAGTGGGCGGAGATTGTAAAACAATAATTTACGTCTATCCTGGATCAAATTGTCTTTGTTTTGTATGTATTTGTTGATTTTCCTTTTTTTTTAAAAGACTGAACCTAGGTGCATATCCAGATGCAGGAAGCGAGACTAAACCATTGTATTTGAACCGTCCTGTCTGTCGGTCAGACGAGCTCTGTAAAACCTGTGCCTGTTAGCACCATGGCGACACCTTAAGTATGAGAAGCTGCTCCTCTCCCTCCCTCGCGGTGGACATGGTGCTTTGATCAAAATGTAACGTGGAAAAACGCGCCCCTCGCCACCACCACCATCTTTATTGTAGCGTCACTAGAAAAAATCTTCATATCCCCTTACAGCTATTAACAGTTGGCCTTTAACGACTATCGGCAAAAGAAAAATCCATACACGTGTGAGGCCCAACAGCTGACTGACAACCACATAACTCCTCTACTCAGCATCCTGTTCTCTAGAACCCTGTTATCTAGAACCCATTATACCAGCTGTCCCTTTGTCAATGGGAATGAAACACAAGGCTGGTACAGAACCGTCTGTTCATTTAGTCACAATGGCCTATTCAAGAGATTCATATTTTACTCATTATTTATTTTTGTGGGTTGATTTGATTTATTTTACTCTTTTTTTATTTATCTTTCTCTCTGGTTTACATTGGGATTTACTGGCCTGCTGTTTCAGTTTTATGCATTCCTTCTCTTTTCTCCTGCAATTCCAGCCTTTGACTGCGCGAAAATTGTACACTCTGAAATCCTAGAACTTTGAATGAATGCGATGGAAAGAAAAAAAAAATCTTAATTTAATTCCCTTTGATGATTTCACAAAATTTGAAATTCTGTGCTGAACCCATACAACATTGTTATTGTTTGTTCATGCGTTGAATGTATGTGCAGTCTTTCATGCTGATATTTCACTTTTCTCTCTAAAAAACTGTTCTGCTCCTTTCTTTAAACTGTTCTATTTTTATGTTCACCATATTTAGTTGTACATCTAAGAGGGACTGTGCCACTTCTCGTACTAACCTCCCAGACAGGGTGCCTGTTACGAGTGGTTGGAGTACTAGTCCCTGTTGTTAGTCAATTATCCTAAAACGGTTCAAGAATATACATAAAAAATCTTAAGAAAATTTTGGAATCTCCCCTCAGTAGTTATTTGTAGTTACCTCCCAACTGATTTTTTTTTCGTAGTTTTTTTAAAGAAGGATGTATGTAATTATTTGAAGTGCATTTAAATATTTTTGAAAAGCATTCCTTGTCTTGCAACAGTGGATGTCTACTCTATTCCCTAAAAGTAAGGGGCGTATATAAATAAATATAAATATATATACAGTATATGGAAAATTCTGACTGTAAAGTTTTCATGTAAGATACATAGAAATTAAAGTGCTATACTATACATATTGTGATGTAATCTTCCAACCATTTGGTGCAGTAATCAATAAACCCTCAGTTCGGATCTAGTGCGCTGTTCTTTGACTTATCTTTTAATGATACGTGCCATTACGATATGCTTGATAACCGTTATTCGCTGATTTTGTCTAACTTTATCTTGTGCATTGGCCAATCGCAGAATCTTTTAATTGTATTAAAGAAATGCATATTCCGTGGGTAGTAGTGATGTGACTAGTAATGATAGTAACAGAAGTAGCTCAAACAAAGAAAAACTACGAAAAGCCGAAAGTACGCGGACTACGAACACGAGCGCCCACACAGGGGCACTGTGCTGTAACTGAAGATGTTCGAAGCAAGCGATATCATTTTTGGGGGGCAACAAAGGTTACAATAGAAAATATTCGACATGCTTTGTTTTTTAACTATAAAATCTCACTAGATATGTAGTTAGTCCACGAGTTCACTTTTTCATTGCCCATCAAAAACATAAGCTATGTAGCCTATCATTCAGGTACAAGTTAGTTTTACGAACTGAAAGTTTTGGGGGCAACCTGCAGAAATTAAAGGGCCACTAAAGCTTAAAACCGGCATGCTTGGTGACGATCTCGGTAAACTTGGTATTGTTTGCTAGCTAGAACAATATTGCATGTCGTGTCTGGAATTTAGTGTGGCCATGAAGAATAAAGTATTGTACATACATAAAATCGCTGGATTTTCTGCAAATCATTAGACCGAATGCGAAGCTTATCTAGTTGTATGGGTAACGTGACAAGTGTAGGCGGTTCCTTCCGTCTCAGCTAGGTTAGCAAAGTTAGCTAGCTGCCTTCAGCAGAATTTCTAGAAATGACGGATATGAATCTTTGTGCTGCACTTTGCTCTGTATGGCAACATACATGATTTTATTTGTATTCCCATAAGAAACGCGGATTAAAGTAAGCATTTCATGTTTAATTTTAACTTGTGGAATTACTTGGTTGCTGTGTTTTACCTTATTTTCATGATATGGCAGTCCCATTGATCAGACAGATCTATCGGGTGGAGCTAACATTAGCTGACGTCAAGTAGGCTACTAGTTACATCTCGAAAGTCCGAGAACGCTAAGGAATAATCTCTGTAAAAATAATTGCAAACTAATCTAATTTTCGATATTAACCATACAATACGTGTCGGGGTCATTTATTTATATTAGATTTTTTTTTACAGAGAATTAGCATTGAACAATTTGCAATGTCCCCACTGACAGCCATATTTGACATCAGTCTAAGGATAATTTCCACCAGATATGAATCTAATTGCTGTTAGGGACAGTGCAGTCTTCGCTGAAATTACTGGTTCAAATACAGTAATTGTTTCACTATGCATGCGATATAATAACATTAACAGCCACTGTTCATGTTCATTGTGGTGCTTGTATGTCTGAACAGGCCAGAGGGTAATGTCGGGTAAGATCGTAGACGTAGTTTTCCATCCAGTTCCAACCGGGAGAAAATAGTGATCTTTGTTACGTAAGGGGGTAGGTTGAAAGCGTAGCTCTGAAAGTGGGCGGACCGATCTTATAATGTACGTAGCAGTGTTTCCCATTTCCATTCGTTTTAGTCGTATATTTTGACAGCACTTCACTGGAGTGGACCTGACAAAATCAGAGCATTAGGTGGACATCAACATAACAGTCTTTGAGAAATTCTGAAACATTTCGCCATCTCGTTTGACTTAATTATTGGTAAGATTGAAAACCATGTTTTATTATCTAGCAAATAAATACATCTTCAGATTTGTGTACATACTGTCTGATTAGATCCAAATAGTTATTACTGGAAATATTGTTTGGCTTTATGATATAGCAAAAAATGTTAACGTTAATTCAGGCTGGTGTTAGTGTTTCATATTTTGGCATTATAGTACCAAAAATCAAATTATTTTTTGTGGCTTATCAGCAACATTTAAGGACTTATGCATCCAGTCAGTCAAACTTGTACTTTGTCAGCCCTTTGTAAACTTATTGTGTGTGTGAAAAGGATTTGTTAGCGTGGGTTCCGCTAGCATGAGATGTTTACATTCCAAGGAAGGGCTATTGCTTTCCGAATCTCAGCACTGTTTGGCTGCGTTTCTATAGAAAAGCAGCGTACCACGTGTTAGCATGAGGCTATTGTAAACATAAGGCTTCTTTTTGTTTAAGGGGTTATCTGACATTATTCTGTTTGACATTATTAAACTGTGTATAAACGCTTTTTAAAAATGTGACAAAGTATGTGATTTAATAAATTATATATTGAATGTGGGGTACGTATTTAAAGAGGGAATGCCTAGCAATGATCCGCATGCTTGGCCAACAGCCAAGAACTGAGATTTTTTTATTGACATACCAGGACTGTTGCGATCGTCGTTGTGTTGAGTTGAATTATGTAATAGCAATTACATGAGTTACTCATACCTGCCGTTACTTATCGAACTGATAAAAGTGAATGAAAACCCAGTCCATCGTCCTAAATGTCGGTTTTACCATATCAAAAGTCAGCTTCGCATGTCGTTATAATATTTGGAAGGTAACGTGTCCTACGTGTTTGACCTGAGTTCATTCATGGATGAGTTTCACGTTGTGAATGTTCGAGTACTGTGTGCGCGTGTGCGTGTGTGTATGCGCGCTCTTGGAGTAGTAGATGGCCCCGTGTGAGGGAATGCGTTTGGCAGAATATACTGACTCTGAATGTCACGTCTCCCGTGGCAGTGAAATTGTGTCTTGTGTGTGAATGGGCTGTAGAGATACCGTTAATGCATTTGGAATATCAATCAACTGCATCTTAGAGCATGGAATATATATTTGTGACTTGTTAGTACAATTTAAATAAATGCATCTAAAATAATAGGTGTGGAATAATATATTTAAATATATGTGGTTTAAAAATATAAAGTATTACATAGGTTTTAATTGGAAACTGAAACAGGTTAAGAAATAATTTTACTAATTGGTAATGTTTTAGGGACTTCCCCTGTCACAAACATTTTGTGGTTGCAATGTCAGCTCATGTTTTAAAGGAACCGGTTTCAGTAGTTACAAGTGACTATTGTATCCCTCTAAAGAAGATTTTTTTAGAGCCAAGATTACCGAATTCCCACTGTGTGTGAAGAAGTCATCTTGCTGTGTGTTCCTTTGACAAGACAGACATAGGAGCCATGACCTCTTCATAGAGAGGGGGATTTTTAGTGTGTGTGAGACTCCCCAAACCCTTCCCACCTTATGATCTCTCTTCTACTGCAATGTAACCGTCCATGTAACACACACACACACACACACAGCCCAATGGTTATCGTAGCCATCTGCTCTATATGTAAGCAGCCCAATTAGCGAGGTGCACTTTGACCCCCACCTGTCTAGATTTCAGCTTTCCAAACTACAGTCAACACACACACACACACACACACACACACACACACACACACACACACACACACACACACACACACACACACACACACACACACACAC
>JAVQJS010157142.1:0-16753 GCA_036024795.1 Galaxias rostratus
TCTCATTGGTCGATCCAAATTGATGGGGGGCGGGGAGTGGTGAAGGTGGCACTTGGTGGATGGTGATTGATGTGCGGCGCAGCCAATGAAGATGATGATAGGTGAAGGCAGGGAAGTCCACAGAAAAGAAAACACATGGCACGTAACAATGACACTAATACAATTTCAACCCTTTCAAGCCTGTTGATGCAGCATTTATCAAGGCTCTGGTCAACCGATCAATGTCCTCAACCTGTATACTTGACCTGTCTCCCTTGTCAAGACATGTTTATCGACTCTGTGTCCCCTTATTGGTGACATTGCTAACACCTCCACTAGGACTGGCTCTGTCTCTCTAGAGCAGGGGTCTCCCACAGGTAGCTCGCAAGCCCTCAATAAGTAGCCCGCCAAGCAACCCCACGATGAAAAAAGAAAATACAAGAAATAAATAAAATGCAAAGAATCAATGAGAACTCAATCTACTTACTACAGCTCTACATCTATACATCCTCCCCACCCCACAAAGAATAATAACCAATCACGTTCGTAACCTGTCGTAATGAGCACTAGAGAGTGTGGGACACAGTATAGCTCGCGGCTAATGTAATTTAGCAGAATGTGAATGGAATTATCATTTGGATTTATTTTACTGATAAAAGATGAATGTAGCTCGCATCTTGTTTTGTTGTTAGAATGTAGCTCTCATCCTCCAAAAGGTTGGAGACCCCTGCTCTAGAGTTTAAGATTACTGTGATCACCCCAATTCTTAGAAAGCAGGGTTTGGACCCGGAGTCTCTAAATAACTATCAACCTATTTTCAACCTTTCAAACAGATTTAATTATTCATTATCAAGTGATAGGATTACCATCATATTAGACTTACTTACAACATAGATATTAAATGTTTTATGGAATTAATTCCAGTGCTCCTGTGTTTCTCTTGTGAATACAGAAAAGCAGCGAGAAAATGTCAACTGCTAGGAAATTAATGCTAGATTGATGAAAGGAACAAATTTAAGATGTTAGAACATCTGTGTTTTTTCAGAATTCACATTACAACTCAGTTGCATTACTACATTTTGGTTACTTGTGTAGTTGTAAGCAGGCAACATATTTTCAAAATCTGATTACCTTTACGGTGTTTAATCAGGCCAATGTAGACATTGTTTACTTGTTTTTGTTTATTACCTCATCCACATCTGTGCAGTCTGTTTCTATGCCCACCATACCCTCAGGGCAGGGGCCACACATAATGCCTCTACCAGTGCCTGTACATTTGACCGCCGGATGACAAGGATTAAGGACACAAGAGGTCAGAGGAGGCTCCACACCCTGCATACCAAAAGGAAATTTGCAGTTATTACCACTACCCCATTTGAACAATTTATTCCAATAATATTTGCCCTTTTATTAAACCACTCTGGGCATTTCAAACCTAATCTGTTGTTTAAAAATATATATATTTGGGATATCATAAAAAACGTTTTAATTATTAAGGGAATATTCATTAATATAGTGATGTGTTTTATGATCATTATTGTTCAAGTTACTTTGGGTAATAATCTGTAGGAGGGCATTTTGGCGACCGGTACCTTTCGCTTTGTATAATTATGTTCCCTAAGCGTTACAAAGAAGACGTGCAGGATTCCCGTGGTCAGAATATATCGCCTGATGAACCACTGTACTCTTAAGTATGCACATCTCTTCCTGATTTGACATGACCTTGTGCTGTGAAGAAATTTGTCTCAGTTGTGTGGGAATTTGTATATGGTGCAAACAAAAGTAGTATTCAATATTTCGACATTGGAAGGACTGATCTGAACTGCGAGTTGTGTATTCTGCCATAGATATTACAATGTGAAAGCAAAATAAATGTGTTGATAATACATGAATGTAAAAGAAACGTACTGGGTATATATCCCACTTGTGTCAACACACTTTTTTTGTTCATTTACTACTTGTATACAGGCTCAGAGAGTTCTTGGATTTCATAGAAATCAGCCTTGTAAGAATAATCCCACCACCTTTGACTATAACCTGTTCGGGTACAGTCAATGAACCACTTCCGACATTACCTGCAAATAGTAGACGAAGAACGTAAAAAGAGAAACCAGGTCGGCCCATAAATTTGTTTGTCATTTATGCCTGCTATCCTAATTAGAATATACATTAGAATATATCAAACTAAATTGAAGACTTCTGCTTTACTTATCACATGCTTCACACTCCATCAATGCGTTTTTCAAGAATACAATTTTTTATATTTGGATTTAAAAGCAAGTCCAATATTGTTCATTGACATGCCCTGTATAGATTTGAAAATGTCTTTTGCAAAAAAAATGTTTACCTGTTGCTTCAGAAGTTCTTTAATCTCAGCTAGAGCTAGGTTTGTACCTTTTAGTTGACCTATTATTTCTCCATGTGGATTGAAAAGAAATTCAGAAAATAAAACATATCTTCATCAAATAAGAATGTTCAATTGGGCACATATTGATGAATGTCATACACACAGAGGGCAGTTTGGCTTGGTGTTTAATGCTCGCGCCTCACTGTATTACGGTCCTGCGTTCAAACCCTGTCCGCGTCAATGGCCTCTATGTCTGTGTTCGTGCGGGTTTTCTCCCGTCATAATTAAACTTGCTCCAGTCACTGTCAATTCACCCGGCGTCGGTATGTACGTGTGTGAGCAAGTCTGTCGTTTGTTATATATAAAATAGCTGTATTTCATGTTTGTCACACCAAGGTCATCGAATAAATTTAAATATTAGCAAAAGACAACACAAGTAATCACAAAATGCAGTTATTAAATGGTTCGAACAAAGGGAGGAAAAAAATCCAAACCTGTGTGAAAAAGAAATTGTAAAAAACTCTGTGGACTGACGAGACAAAAGTTGTACTTTTTGAAATGTGTGTGTTCCATTATATCTGGCGTAAAAGTAACACCGCATTTCAGAAAGAGAACATCATACCAGCAGTAAAATATGGTGATGGTAGTCTGATGGTCTGGGGCTGTTTTTCTGCTTCAGGTCCTGGACAACTTGCTCTGATTAATGTTTTGGGTACTGCAATAGGACCATGGTCCAAAACACACCAACAAGTCCGCCTCTGACTAGGCCACTCCAAATTCTTCATTTTGATATTCTTCAGTCATTCAAACTCCTGACCTGAATCCTACTGAGATGCTGTGGCATGACCTTAAAAAGGCCTGTATAACCTGTATCTGTATGTTATAGCGTTAAAATTATCTAAATAATTATAGATAATGAAGTGTGAGATTAGAATCACAAAATGCACAACATTAAACAAAAAAAAAACATAAAAGCACTTACTTAGAGAACAAATGTATTCAAAAAATGCTATTTGACTTACCTATCCGAGCCACTACTGGATTTCTGCACATTCCTAGAGCACTGATCAACGTTAAAATCCACAGCATCATTTTATCTAGCTGCTGATCCCCACACAATATGAACATAGCAGATAAATACTGTGGTGGTGCAGTTTGTCCATTCACTTGTTTGTTTTGTCTTTAATTTGGACCTGGATTGTTGCTGGCCTGGATTGAGGAGTGGGCGTGGCATTTCCTTTCCCCTCCATGACGTTTATATGTCTCCATCTTTGAGTGTCATCACCTCTGTCTCTTAAGAACCTTCTCCACAACCCTTTTCTTGGAATTTCCATAATGATTAATCTTTGAGGCACTTCAAACCAGCCAATATATAAAGCCGTTTGAAGTCGCTGCATTGACAATTTATTTATACTTTATGACACCTTAAATATATCAGTATTAAATCACATATTTCTAGGTTTATATGTATTCTAATCTTTTACATTTCCAGAATTTGTTTTGCAAAGGCTGTTTTAAAGATTGTGTTGTCTGACTTGTTTGCCAGTAATGAAATAAGCAGATGTTAGTACAATGTCGTTGCTGGCACCCCAGAGGTTTTCAAATAGAGACCCTTTTGTCCTACAGCATGTATCCTACCTACTTCCTGTCCCAGCAGAGTACCGGTATAATCAGAATATATTTCTGAACCATCTTTTGCTATTGGCTTGGATGGTTCATTAGTGAGAGAAAAAAATAATAATTGCAAAGTGAGCCACCCTAAATGTTAGATTAGGTAATGCTGAATAAAAATGTGAATGGCATACCTTTGTTATAATTTATGTTCTGTAGTTAAAAGTTGTTAAAAGTCTTCTCTGTTTTACAATTGTTGGTGTAACCCAGGTTAAAAAAAGAAACAATTTGCCAATAATAAATAAATAAGGGAATTCGAATTTCCAATTGGGTTAAATAGTTGACCTGTAAACTGATGTGGCCAGCTCAGCCAGCCAATTAGATGGCAGTTACAGTACGCGAGCTGACGAAAACCCCGCGAAGAGCTGATGCGCACCCCGCCAAAAGCCGTTGATTCTTGTTGAGCTGGAGAACTGAAGAGAGTAGCTGTGACGAGTAAAACCTTCGATTTTGAAACTTTTTCTATTAAATCGCAGTGTTAGTTAATATAACTTCCCCAATCTCATTCTTCAGGATATACCGCATTGGTCAGGTTTTTTTGGAACTACTTAGACCTTCGAAAAACTGATTATTGATGGCGAGCTACTACCCATAGGAGCGAACTAAAGTAAACACAGAATAGTGGAATCCTGAATTAAACGGACTTTGAATCCCCACAACCATCCAACTCACTCCACAGTGTGGTAGGACTTAAAGTGAAATTGGTGTAAACCAGAATCATTAAGTTCTGGTTAATGTGGGATTTACACAAGGACTGATTTTGTATATACGTTGTATTATTTTGAACTGTGGTGTACATTGAATTTGTAAATTTTATATGTCTAGTTGTATGTTATACTTACCCGGGTAATTGTTTTCTATGTTTATGTTCTAATTATTTTCTGTATATGCAATTACTAAAAGGAAGTATTCACTTCCAACCAAAGAAATATTGTGTCGCCAATCACTTCTGGAATATTGTTTGATCGATCTAGGCTCCATAGCCGATTCTAGAATCTTCTGTTTTAATCAGCCATCCAATATCACATTTAGTATAGGTAAATTTGATTATAATCTGTAACATCTCATAAAAAGGGTTACATTATGTAAGATGATACAAATTGTGTGGTATTTCTGCGGTCACATCTTAAAAAAAAGGTTGAACCTTTTCGTGATAATATAGCACATGCAACAAAGGTTGGTAATAAGTGTTCCAAATCCTTTTCACCAAATTGACCACTATTTCCTCTGACCTATCAATAAGGCAACGGTCTTGTTTTCAAGGTCATTGCATTTATGTTAAACAGTCATAAACCTTGAAGATTCATTAGGCATTTAATGCGCTCCCTTGCAATACAATCTGAATAATTGTAAACTGAAAAACTAAGTGATACTTGCATATTATATGAAAGCCAAGTCTGAAATTGTGATCACGTCTAATCCATTTGGTTTAGCTTAAATATAATATTTATTTGTTTCACATAAAAAGCAGAATTTTCACATGTATTGCTTTATTGCCATTCCATGCCCGTGTCTGATTTGGCTTATCTTGGTTTGATTCAGTAATATGGTTTATATTATTATAATGGGTGAAAACAAACTAGAACCAGTGAGTGCTTGATTCAGATGAATCACTGAAAACCTAAGCCTTTCATAATTGACAGAACTTTTAAAAACATGTTCACCACATGCAGTTTAATGGTCAGATGAAAAACAAACATATATTTATATAAATAGGCAGATTCATTTGTGTCAGCTGGGTTGATAACATGCGGGAAACATGGAAACTTACCTTTACACAATACCCAGACTAAATATGTCATAAGGTACTATATGCATTAAAAGTAAGGACCCTGTTTGGTCGTCAAATGCCCTCCATCCTGGAGGGGATTGGAAAGTCCATCATATCTGTACCATGACAAGTGGATCCGAGGCAGTTTGAGGATGAGGGGAACCTTGTTCCTCCTTGTGTTGGTGGACTTTACTGCTCTATTCTGCTTTCTTCGACTTCCTCTTGCGAGTTCCTTCGCTAAGCTCCTCCTTTGTTTTGGCAGGTGAAGAGGGGGCAACAGGAGCTGCGGAAGTGGCACCATGGTGGTCATCTTCCCCTTCTCCCAGGGGGGAGCCAAAGAGGAGGTGGCACACCCAAGACTCAATAAGGGTGAAAGGAGAGCCGTGGGAATGGCGGGCTGTCATGATAACCTGTATTTATAACAATTCTGGTGTTTACTGTTGCTTTTCAGGTTAATTTTAAATACATGTACTTAGTCATCATATTGAAATTGTGAATCATGATTTGAACATATTGGGCTGGATAGAACAAAGATTTGGCTGAAACAATAGCTCTTAATTTAAATGAATTTGAATTTACCTTGAAGGTGGCCATGAACAGAGTAAAAAGACATATGAGGGTACTTTTGGAGATTGGAAGCCAACTGGCCTCCTGAAGAGTAAACAGAATGGCTCCATATAGACTGGCTTTAGTAGGGCTGGAGATAGTAGTAGAAACAAAGTCAATACAGGGTAACTGATAACAGTAAAAGATAACTAAACAAATGAAAAAAATGCCCAATTATTGATATGTTTTAATACTTAAATGCAACTAGTTGTTACGTCCACCTTTATTTGGTGTCTGTATTTTATGTATTGTGCATGTGCCATTGTCTAATCTTCCTTTCTGTTTTACACTTTGTTAATTCTTAGATTCATGTCTGCAGTCAACTATCATTGGCTACCTTCCCCTCATCATATACCATCAGTCGTCCATTGACAGACCCATCGGCAAACAATCCATCTACTTAAAAATCCTTCTCCCCGGCAGTCTCAGTAGAGCGAGAAAGTGTCACGTCTCGTCGGCTTTGTTAAATGTTTATGTTTAGTGTGTGTGCTTATCTTCACTCTCGTTTCAGAACCTGACCTCTCTCCTTGTGTGGTTCCTCGTCAGGATAATTGCCTGCCCCGCCCCTTTTTGGTGTCACCTGTGTCCACTTACCTTTTGTATAAATTGTCCGTGTATTCCCATGTCCTGTGCCAGTTCGTCTTTGTACCATTTGTCAAGCGTTTCCGCGATTATCTATTGTTCAAGTGCCTTTTGGTTTTGACACCTGCCTGTGCCATCGACTCTGTTTTTGCCTGTTCCGTATTGGATTGTCTGCCCGGTTTTCTGACTGCCTTTCTGTGTACCGAACCTCGCTTACCAATAAAACGATCTTTGATACACCTATATCTCGTCTAAGGAGTCCTGCATTTGGGTCCAGCCTTCCAGTGGTGCCACTGGACGTAACAGCACGAACTGGTCAGAAACTGGACCCAGCGGACTCACGAAGGCTCCAGACCATCCTGTCATCTCAGGACACCATGGTCCAGCAGCACGCAGAGCAACTCAAGGTTATCAGCGACGGAATAACCAACCTAGCGGAACGCCAGGTGGTACTGCAAACCTCATTCACCGCGCAAGTAGGTCAGCTGACGGATCGTCTAGGAACAATGCTAACTCTCCTCGTAACGGAACCCCCAAGGTCAGTACAAGTCGAGAGCCCTCCTGCGATGCCGACCATAAGACGAGCGGCGCCCGCGTCCCTACACTTAGTGCCCCCGGAGAGGTTTTCGAGAGCGGCCGGAGATTATAGGACCTTCCTTGTGCAGTGCGACCTGCATTTTGCTCACAACTCCGATGCCTTTGGATCCAACCAGGCCAAGGTGGCCTTCATGATTTCCCGCCTGACCGGAAGAGCAGCGGCTTGGGCCACGGCTGAGTGGACAAGATATGCAACCATCTGCCTCTGAATCCATTATTGGCATGGCTATTCGCATAGACACAAAAATCCTTCCATCTATTCGATTCCACTCAACACCCACTGGTGTTCGGATTACCGTGGTTGGTCGGGCATAATCCGCATTCTGACTGGCGTTCTGGCAATATTAAGGGGTGGGGAAAGGAGTGTGGGAGTAAATTTTTCTCTACCCGTGTCTCAGGCTGTTGCCCCAGAAACTGAGCTTGCCATTTTTTCAGTTAACGTCTCCGGGGACACTGAACTGTGTAACGTGCTGGCGTGTTACCATGATCTTAAAGAGGTCTTTAACAAGACCAAAGCCATGTCACTCCCTCCCCATCGAACTTTCGACTGTGCTATAGATCTGTTATCAGGGGCACCCATTCCAAAGGGGCGCCTTTATTCTATCTCTGCACTTGAAAGGGAGGCAAAGGAAAACTACATCAGCACCTCCCCTAAGGCGGGATCAATCCGTCCGTCTTCATCTCCAGCAGGGGTGGGGTTCTTCTTCATGGATGAAAACGATGGATCATTGAGACCATGTATTGAACTGTCAAGAATCATTACCCTCTTCCGTTAATCTCCTCTGCCTTTGAACTCCTGCAAACAGCCACGATATTCACCAGATTGGAGTTAAGGAACGCCTATAACCTCGTCCAGATCAGAGAAGGGGATGAATGGAAGACGGGGTTCAACGCCACTAGTGGCCATTATGAGTACTTGGTAATGCCTTTTGGACTATGTAATGGCCCCTCTGTGTTTCAAAGTTTCGTGAATGAGGTGCTAAGAGACTATTTAAATGTGTTTGTCTTCGTGTATCTGGATGATATTTAGATTTTTTCTACAGACCCCAAGAGCAATGTCAGTCATGTCCGACAGGTCCTACAGAAACTGTTGGGAAATCAACTATATGTCAAGGCAGAGAAGTGCGATTTCCATGACACCTCAGTTTAATTTCTCGGGTATATTATGTCCGTGAACGAGGCGGAGATGGATCCAGTTAAGGTCAGTGCGGTAGCAAATTGGCCAACCCCGGTCAGTCGGAAGGTCCAACAATTCCTGGGGTTTGCTAATTTCTTCTGGAAGTTTATCCGCAATTTTAGTGCTATTGCCATGCCCTCCCTTCCTCCAAATTTACTTTCCGGTGGAACCCTGCGCCCGAGGCGGCATTCACGGACCTCAAGGACAGGGGCCCTGACACACGGCGGCAGTTCGTGGTGGAGGTGGATGCATCCAACAAAGGAATTGGGGCCGTGCTGTCCCAGCTCTCTGCAAACAATAATCGGCTGCACCCCTGTGCATTTATGTCCAGGAAACTGACCCCGGCGGAGATCAACTACAAAGTGGGAAATAAGAAGCTATTGGCCGTCAAGGCTGCACTGGATGAGTGGCATCATTGGTTGGAGGGGGCAGTGCATCCATTTCTGGTGTGGACTGACCACAAGAACCTAGAGTACATTAAAACCGCCAAGAGGCTCAACTCACGCCAGGCCCGGTGGACACCAGATTTCGGTTCACCCTGTCATTCCGACCGAGCAGCATGTCCTACCTGTGCCCGAAATAAGACCTCGTCCCGGGCTCAGATGGGCCTGCTGCGTCGTCTTCCTCATCGGCTGTGGCTCCACATTTCCATGCACTTTGTCACCGGACTACCTCCCTCTAAGGGGCACACTGCCGTTCTTACGGTGGTGGATAGTTTTTTGAAGATGGTGTATTTTGTGCTGCTACCCAAGTTGCCCTCGGCGCGAGAAACGGCAGGGGTTATGATGAACCAAGTATTCAGACTCCATGGTTTCCCCCAGGACATTGTGTCGGACAGGGGGCCTCAGTTTGTGTTCCGGTTCTGGGGGGAATTTTGTCGACTTCTGGGGGCCACAGTCAGCCTGTCCTCCGGCTATCATCGTCAATCCAACGGACAGACAGAGCGGCTCAAAAAGGTACTGGAGTCATGTCTACGGTGCCTAGTCTCTCAGAACAAGGCCTCCTGGAGCGACCACCTGGCATGGGTAGAGAATGCCCAGAACTCGTTCCCCTCGAGTGCCACTGGTCTCTCGCCTTTCCAGTGTGCCTATGGGTTCCAACCACCCCTGTTCTCAGCCGACGAGGGAGAGATTATGGTTCCCACTGCCCACTCATTGATCAAGCGTTGTCGCAGGATTTGGGCCGGCGTATTCTCCTCCGGACCGTCAGGCTGCTCCGCAGTACAGGGAGGGCCAGAAGGTGTGGTTGGCCACAAGGGACTTGCCGCTTCATGTTCCTTCCCGGACGCTGGCTCCAAGGTTTGTGGGGCTGGTTCCCATTGCTAAAATAATTAATCCCGTCTCAGTCCGTCTGCGTCTCCCCAGGTTGTTCAATGTTCATCCCACGTTCCATGTCAGCAAGGTAAAGCCGGTCCTGGACAGCACGCTGGTGCCCTCCTCCAAGCCCCCGCCTCCTGCTCGACTCATCAACGGCGGTCCAGCCTACTCTGTCGGTGGCCGGCCGTGGAGGGAGGGGTTCTCTCATGTCTCGTTGGCTTCGTTAAATGTTTATGTTTGGTGTATGTACTTACCTTCCCTCTCGTTTCAGAACCTGACCTCTCCGCTCGTGTGGTTCCTCATTGGGAATATTGCCTGCCCCGCCTCTTATTGTTGTCACCGGTGTCTACTTACCTCTCGTATAAATAGTCCTTGTATTTCCATGTCCTGTGCCAGTTTGTCTTTGTACCATGTGTCAAGCGTTCCCGCGATTATCTATTGTTCAAGTACCTTTTGGTTTTGACCCCTGCCTGTGCCATCGACTCTTATTGCCTGTTCTATATTGGATAATCTACCCGGTTTTCTGACTGCCTTTCTGTGTACCGAACCTCGCTTACCAATAAAACGATCTTTGATACACCTATATCCCGTCTAAGGAGTCCTACATTTGGGTCCAGCCTTCCAGTGGTGCCACCGGGCGTAAAAGAAAGCCTTGTATGCTGTGTTTGACCGATGTATTTAGTGCTTACTCTTGTTCGCTACTGTTAATCCTTATTGTTCTGTGTGAGGCGTTAGTCCAGAATGTCTTATCTGTATGTTAGTTCAGTAGCATGTGTACTGTGATTGGTTTCCTTATAGCCAAAAGCACAAGATAACTAATATTATACTTTCCGATTATGTAAATGTAGTGAACAGACCTTATCCATGCTCTAGGAGTACTGTCTATACACCCCTTGAATGTCTTCTAACACAATTCACCTTTAAGCCTACCCTTTATGGGCACAAATATAATGTAAAGGGCAACAGAATTAGCTCATATTACCGTGGACACTTCAAGTATATTAGTGTGTGTACGTGTGGTAATCTGCCCACTAGGTCCCTCCCGCCAGTATACGTTAGGAATTCTACTATTCGTCAATATAGGCATAGGCTACATATAAAATAAGAAAACAGAAAATTAAATATTATTTGATTTAATTCTCTCAGCATTTTCTGATGCTGTTTTTGCATTAGACATAAAGCTAGCCTAGGTCTGTGCGCTTTTTATTTTCTACTCGTTAACAAAGGAAGCATTAACTTAATTTGCTATAAGTTGGAAACAACATTTATGGAAAACATAAAAATACTGCTTTGTTTACTAGACTGGTCCCACATGTTTGACTGAATGTACTGATCAAATAAATTAATGATTATAAAACAGAAGCTGTCAGATTGAAGAAGGAGGCCTTTCGGGCTTGGTTGACCCAGGGGTGTCCTGAAGCAGTAAACAAGTATCTGGCGGTCCAAAGGGCGGCAGCTTCAGTAGTCAAAAATACAAGAACTCGGGTGTGGGAGGAGTTCAGGAAGGCTACGGAGAAGGACTTTCAGTTTGCCTCAAGGAAGTTCTGGCAAACCGTTAGAGGTCTCATAAAGGGAAAGCAGAGATTGGCCCAAGCTTTTATGAGTAGGGAAGGAGAAATGCTGACCTGGACCGGGGATAGTGTTGGCGGTGGAAGGAGCACTGTGATGAACTTCTTAACCCCACCAACGCGTCCCCTGTGGAGGAGGCAGAGTTTGAACACCCAGGGAGTCTCAGCAATTTCCCTGGCAGAGGTCACTGAGGAAGTTGGGAAGCTCCTCGGTGGCAAGGCGATGGGTGTGGATGAGATTTTCCCAGAGATGCTAAAGGCTCTGGACTTTGTTGGACTGTCTTGGCTAACACGCCTTTTTGACGTTGCATGGTGGTCGGGGAGAGTACCATTAAAATGGCAGACCAGGGTTGTGACACGAGCCATCCAGTCCCTGTATAACTGGCTGCCCCTTGTCACCAATAATGTGATTTTCATGAACAGAATCTAAAGGCATAGCAGAGGTGAGGAGTTTGTCCGATTCGGGGACCTCAGAATAGCTTCTCTGTTTTTTGCAGATGATGTGGTTCTGTTAGCTTCTTCAGAATATGATCTTCAGCTTGCACTGGAGTGGTTTGCAGCTGAGTGTGAAGCGGTTGGGGTGAGAGTCAGAACCTCCATGTCCGAGGCCATGGTTCTCCGCCGGAAAATGGTGGAGTGCTCTCTCTGGCTAGGGAGTGAGTGGTTGCCTCAAGTGAGAGACTTAAAGTATCTCGGGTTCCTGTTCATGAGTGAGGGCAAAATGGAGTGTGAGATTGACAGGTGGATTGGTGCAGCATCAACAGTAATACGGGTGTTGTACCGGACAGTCGTGATGAAGAAGTAGCTAAGCCAAAGGGCAGAACTCGCTATTTACCAGTCGGTCTATGTTCCAACCCTCACCTATGGTCATGAGCCTTGGATTGTGGCCCGAAAGAATAAGATTGCGAGTACACACAGCTTGGAGTGGCAGGGCTTAGCTCTAGGGAAAGGGTAAAGAGCTCGGCCATCCGGAGGGACCTAGTGAGGGAGGTGGATCAGTACCAACTAGACAAAGTTGGGCTCGCCTCGACATATAGATAAAGTCCTGGAGAGGGGCTGGACTCTAATCATTTCCAGGAATACCTGCTTAGGTATATTTTAGGTATTTTAGGCAACCTTGAGTGCCTTGAAAGGCGCCTTATAAATTTAATGTATTAATATTATTATTAGGGTCACCCAGGGTGAGAGGGGCCATACAGGTGTGGGGATTCATATGAAACCCTGGCTGGGCGCAGCTGTATCTAAGTTTTTCCTGGTGAACGAGAGGGTCGTCTCTTTGAGACGGTGAGGGGCAAGGCCCTGAATGTTGTTTGCGCTTATGTACCAAATAGCAGTTCGGAGTATATGGACTTTTTGTAGTCTCTGGGTGGGGTCCTGGAAAGGGTACCATCTAGTGATTCTATATTTTTGCTTAGTGACTTCAACACCCATATGGGTGACAATGGAGAAACCTGGAGAGGAGTGATTGAGAAGAATGGCCTGCCTGATTTGAATCAGAGTGGTGCTTTGTTGTTGGATTCTGTGCTAGACATGGATTGTCCATAACGAACACCACGCTTGAGCACACGAGCGTTCATAAGTGTACCTGGTAACAGATCACCGTAGGCCACAGATTGTTGATCCAGTTCATGGTCATATCATCAGACCTGCAGCCGTATATCTTGGCACTCGTGTAAAGAGAGGTGCAGAGCTGTCAACTGATCACCACCTGTTGTTGAGTTGGATCAGATGGCAGGGGATGCTGCCAGACAGACCTATTAAACCCAAATGTGAATTTAGGGTGAATTTGGAATGTGTGGTTGAGGACCCTGCCTGGGAGGTCTTCAACTCCCACCTCCTGACAAACGTCTTGTGCATACTGGGAGAACTTGGAAACATTGATTCCAAGTAAGCGTGTTCAAAACCTCCACTGTGGAGGTGGCTTCGAAGAGTTGTGGTCTGAAGGTTGTCGGTGCCTGTTTTGGTGGCCACCAAAGAAGAAAGCCGTCAAAATGAAAAAGGAGGCTATTTGGGTTTTGCTAGCCCAGGGGTCTCCCTAAGCCGCAGATTTGTACCGGGCAGTCTAAAGGGCTGCAGCTTCAATCAAGCCCTGTTGATTAAGAGGCTCAACGGTGGAAGTGTTCAGTGAATGGTGGATGCTCTAAGAGTGTTTCCCATAGTGAACAGTCTCACTCCTCTCCTTATTGGAACCTGGGTTAAACACATAACTCTATTTTCAACTTGAATATTCAATTCATTATTTTTTTAAGCAGGGTATTTTAGATGTGCTTAACAGACACCAATAAATTGGAAATAAATGAATGCAAACAGAAACGGTTAGGCCAATGGTCTGTGCAGTATCTTACAAAGCTAATGCATCTGGCATTTCCATTTCTTTCAAATGTTTGGCCATTTAGGTGGTTTCGATCACATGACCTGGCGTCCTGGTGGTCAAAATATATATGGGAGGTTTTTGCTTCTGGTTACATTGAATGATTTGTAAAAATTATGTCAAGAAAGTTAAAAAAGAGTCAACAAGAGTCTTGCTTTTCTAGCAATAACCTTGATTGCCTTAAGGCAACTACAGTAGGCTTTCTAGTATTAACATCACAACCAATTTCAGCTGATTCCTCTTGTATTTTTAGTATTTCATAAAAACGTTGTCTGCCAACAAGTACGAGTGACGAATTTCTCTCCGGCAAAAAGAAGTAAGTCAATAAATTAATAGCTGATTCACTTATTTTATATTTTTATCAACTTTCGATCAACTTGAACTTATTTTGTTCATATATTATTATATGATAGGCATGCTATTATGCACTGTTTTGCTCTAAATCTGCACCTTTATGCAAGTATGAGTACCATAAAACAAAACTCACAATGACATGTTTAGAATTTCATTAGTCTCAGGCTTCCAGACACCACGCAACAGTTGTTCAAAATTGGACATGAGAGCCACTCCCGACCCTGTGAGAATAAAAATAGAAAACAGAACTTGTTAAGCCAACGCGCTCTGTCTGCATTTTCCTTTCCTTTTATAGACAAGCAAACTAAACAACAACTAAAAATTTGCTGCTGTGTTAGTGACAAAGGGAGACACCAACCTTTAACATAACCGATGATGACCATTATTAAGAAGCTGTGGTGATAGGCATGATGGGCATGGTGCACACCAGCTGCAATCTTACGAGCACGAACAACTTCCTTCAGTGCCACCAACACCAGCTTGACAGGCATGAAAGCCGTGCATTTATAGAAGAGGTTCAGAGGGCAGTAAAACACAAGGTACCTGTGAAGGCACAATACTACACTTTGAGGCCCATAATGGATTCAACTTTTCCAAATGTATATCTAAGGCACCAAAAAACTTTAAATTGTTCTTACCAAACAGCTGAAGCCAAAAGGACATGACTATTGTATTGGAAATAGTCGAGAGGACAGCCTCCAAGCAAGATGTCGGCTAGAATGTAGCTCCCAAAACAGTAGAGCATGGCACAGAGCCAGGAAGCTACTGGACTCCTACGTGAAACCTCCACTGACCCTAAACAGCATAATATGAGTCAGGGTTAGAAATGCACCTAGATTTGTGAGCGTAAGTGTGTGTGCATACAGTCCTCAATGTGCTTATAATAATCTCTTACAATTTCTTACTAGCTTAGGAATTGCCCAAGCTGTTTTACAATAATTATTATTGGGAACAGTGGTTCTCAAATTGGGGGTATGCGTACTAAAGAGATACCTTGAGGTGCTACAGGGGGGTACGAGATTTTTTTTTAAATGTAAATATAAAATATATGCCTAATTCCTCAACAGATTTTTATGTAGTCATTTCAATGCAAATGATTCATTGTAAATGTAATTAACCACATTTTTTATTGAATATTATTATTTTCCAAACAATTTAATTCTAATGCAACACCCTCATACATGTTAACAATGAGGTTTATTCACTGTGAGGTTTATGTGTCGCGGTCTCTTGATAGCCAATTTCGGTTTGACAGTGTTTAGAGAGGCAAATATATGTTTTTGATATGTTCTTCACCAACAACGGTTCGAACTGGGCATCCTGCACCAGTGTTTGTGCATCAATTACAGGCCTTGTAAAATAACTCATACTGCGAATTCCAAATGGAAACTCTAAAGAGCAGAGGATTCACTCGTGCAGGGAAGCATTGGCATGAAGGAAAGTAAGTCCCTTTTGCATGACGTTTTGAATGACAGTGTCAGAGTAATTCTGGGATTGGCTCCAGCACCTCCACTTTTTTTTCTACCAAATTTAATGCACTGGTCAAGTTGACCGCTGCACTTAGATGAAAAAAAACAACACATTACCCCTATTCTGGCCTCCCTCTACTGGTTGCAAGGATTCATTTTGAGGTTTTCAAACCCCTAAATGGACAGGCTTCCCTCTTACTTAGACAACCTTTTAAGCCCTAATTTCACCAGTGTGGGCATTCCACTATCTATAGATCAACAAGAACAGGTGTGGATCACCGTCTAGGAGTGATTCGCTTGCCATCTGAACGCAAGCTGAAACCAACAAATACAGCTCTATAAATACATTGGGCCTTTACTCTTCCCTCTAGCTTATTTGAGTTTATTTTCACTAGTGCTGATAAGAAAATTACAATTGTAAGAATAGCAGCCATTCAATTGTGTGATGGAAATAACAACTATGAACTGTTTGCATGCCTGGGTATTGTTGGAGGTTGACCATACACACCTCTGTTGTTCTAAAAACATGTTTCCCCACGATTTAATGCTTTCAACACCAGACACTAATACCACCAGATATTATTTTGAATAAAGTTGGAACTAAAGAGTCTGGAATTTGTTCTGGATGGTGTTTTCATAGTTATTGACAGCGTTAAATTATTTTTAAAACAAATCTTCTCAATACATGTGTGTGAGTAGCTGGCCCATTTCATAGTCAACATTAGCATTATTATAAATATGATCTCCTGGCCTATCCCAATAACAAACAAAAAAACGCTCCTCATATAGTTTTTCATCTTAACTGTGTGGGCTATTTGGTCAGTAAGCAGGTCCACTTCTTAACACTCAGGCTCATTGACATCTATTTCTGGACATTCTATTTATTGCTTTACCATGAAGCTTCTGGTATGTACATTGGTCTGTGTATATCAGGATTCATGCAAT
>JAVQJS010157159.1:0-21628 GCA_036024795.1 Galaxias rostratus
GTGCTACTTAAGTAGTGGTTTGAATGTGATTGTGATCTGGCTGTATGGGACAACATAATTTTAATTAAGTACATCTTAAATTTATGTCAATGTTGGAATTTTTGGCTGAGTACAACACATCACGTTTCAGTAAAGGAGTATGTAGGCCTTCTCCAAGTCCGCAAAACACATGTAGACTTGATAGGCAAACTCCCATGCCCCCCTCCCTTTTTTTCCAATACCCTGACATAAGCTTCCCCAGGTAAGCTGAGCAGCGTGATAGCCCAATATTTGGAGCACACCCTCCGGTCCCCTTTTTTAAACATGGGAACCACCACCCTGGTCTGCAATTCCAATGGTACTATCCGAGACCTCCACGTGACATTGAAAAGGTGTGTCAGCCAAGAAAGCCCAACAATGTCCAGAACCTTCACCATCTCTGGGTGAATCTCATCCACACCCACTGCCTTACCACTGAGAAGCTTCCCAACAACCTCAGTGACCTCTGCCAGGGAAATTGCTGAGACTCCCCTTGGTTTTCAAACTCTGCCTCCTTTACAGAGGACGTGTTGTTTGGGTTAAGAAGTTCCTCAAAGTGCTCCTTCCACCCCCCGCCGATATCCCCAGTCCGGGCAGTTCTCCTCCTTACTCAAAAAAGCCTGGACCAATCCCTGCTTTCCCTTGCTGCGAAATCTAACGGTTTGCCAGAACTTCCATGAAGCCAACAAAAAGTCCTTCTCCATAGCCTCCCCGAAGTCCTCCCAAACCCGGGTTTTTGCTTTTGCCTCCTTCTTCAGTCTGACGGCTTCCTTCCTCGATTGCCGCCATGACATGAAAGGCACCGACGGCCTTCCGACCACATCTCCTAGCAGCTGCTTCCTCAATGGAGGCTTTGAACATGGTCCACTTGGAATCAATGTCCCCAACTTGCACAAGAAGTTCTTCCTAAGATGGGAGTTGAAAACCTATCAGACAGGGTCCTCCACCATGCATTCACAATTCACCCTCACCACACATCTGGGTTTACCGTGTATGTCCGACAATCTCCCCCGCCATCTGGTCCAACTCACCACCAGGTGGTGATTAGTTGACAGCTCTGCTCCTCTCTTTACCAGAGTGTCCAAGACATACGGCTGCAGGTCTGATGATACGACCACAAAGTCAATCATCGATCTGCAACCAAGGGTGCTCTGGTACAAGGTACACTTATGAACATCCCTAAGCCTGAACATGGTGTTTGTTATGAACAATCCATGTCTAGCGCAGAAGTCCAACAACAACGCACCACTCTTGTTCAAATCGGGCAGGCCATTCTTCCCAATCACCCCACACTCAAGGTTTCTCCACCGTCACCCACTTGGGCATTGAAGTCCCCCAGCAGAATCATAGAAACCCTTTCCAGGACCCTACCCAGCAACTCCAAGAAGGCCGGATACTCCAAACCGCAATTTGGTGCATAAGCACAAACAATAATCTGAGATTATCCAAGCGACTCGCAGTCGAGGACTCGTTAGAATCCCTACACCTGCCTGGCGCCTCTCACCCTAGGTGACTCCAGAAAATATAAGAGGCCAGCCCCTCTCCAGGACTTGGGTTCCAGAACCAGAGGATTGCGTCAAGGCGATCCCAACAATGTCTTGTAGGTACTGCGCCACCTCCCGCACTAGCTCCGGTTCCTTTCCCACTAGAGAGGTTACATTCCACATCCCTAGGAAAAGTCTACATTGCCAGGGGTCAGCACGACTAGGTCCCCACCTATGCCTGCCACCCGATTGTCATTGCACCCGACCCCAATGTCTATCCCTGCAGGTGGTGGGCCCACAGGGCGGTGGCTCTATGTTGTTTCTTCGGGCTGTACCCGACTGGGCCCCATGGGACAAGGTCCAACCACCAGACTCTCGCATCAGAGCATCTCCCCCGGGTCTGGCTCCAGGGAAAAGCCCCAGTTACCCTCTTTCGGGCGAGGTGCCACAGTGCCGTTGGTTCCGCTTTATTGGGGGTTTTATGAATTGCGCTCAGTCTGAACTCTCCCCTGGGACCAATTTGTCGTGGGAGACCGTGACAGGGGCTACTACCTCCGACAATATAGCTCCCAAGGTCACAGGAACATTGAACCCCCCACCAACACGTTAAGGTGGTGATTCTTGAAGGGGACACTGCATCAAATTCAAGTTTAAAATTCTGGAGGCCCGTCTATCAGTCACGGTCATGTTAAACTGTATGGCTGCACCCAGTGAGTTGTAATAGTAAGTAGAACCCAGTGTAAGCAATGGGTTAATTGATATTGCATATTGCATACGAATGCATGGTGGTTTAGGGCTTCCATATGAAATCATTTGAAAGTTGTGTTTCAGAATGTAAACTACCTGAATACCCATTAATAATTGAATTAGTTAGAATATCAAAGAGAAAATAACTTGGTAGCAAAACAGCGACACCAAATGTAACGACTAGCCTATATGTATATATATATATATATATATATATATATATATATATATATATATTGTAATGTTTGATGTCTGTATTTTAAGATCTGATTTAAGAAGATATGCACACACCGGCTGAGATAAAGGAACACAACTCTCCACACGCCTTTGCACATATAGCTTTGCTACAATAATGACCCCATGCATTTGCATCCAGTCTTGTTTAGAATACCACACAATACCGTAAGGGTATTGCTACTTGTGTGTAAACACCATCTAGTGGTGAAAGAAAATTTTGAGGTGTGGTATACTATAGTATAGCCCTAGTGCTATTCATTTTACACTGCATTGCCTCCCTAGATGACCGTCTAATTCGCCGCCTGAAAGAGGCGAGGACTTCAACGACAGTGAACTTTACATTTTATATGTCAAATGATTGCAAGAACATATCAACAAAAACTCAAATAGCAACTGTGAATTTAAGAATTGAATATGAGAAACTGTACAAATAATGCTTTTTTAGAAATTACTAAAGCCATTACCCAATTAATCAAGTTTGGTAATAACGTTTTAGGAACTCTCTCTCTCTCTCTCTCTCTCTCTCTCTCTCTCTCTCGTTCTCTCTCTCTCTCTTGCTCTCTCGCTCTCTCGCTCTCTCTCTCGTTCTCTTGATCTCCTTCACACTAATAAAAAAATTGTGAAGCGATTTACATTTAAAACATTGATGAAAGCTTAAACAAACAGAAAACAGAGAGGAATTATTACTATAAAACAACACAAACAATTATCAGAATACTTTCTTAAACAGAAAGGAATTCAGGCCTGTTTTAAAATATTATGTTAGATGTTAGTTATATTCGATGGTCAGGAAGAAAATTCCATATGTAGGGGTATTTAGCACTGAAGATAGTCGCCCATTGAGTGGAACCTAAGTTTTGAGGACTAGGAGAAGCAGCCTGTTCCCAGACCTATGACAGCTGGAGGATCTACGCGTTGTGAATATATATTTCAGAAAGGAGAGGTCATTATTATTGTACTATTTGAAATTCAAAAGCCACCCAAGTGTGTCTGTTGAGAAAATTAGTGTACATGAATACTTTATACATTTATTGGTTCATCAATGACTTGCAATTACAATTTTATTTATTAATTTCACAAGTGTCTGCAATTTAGCTTCTTTCGCTTTGAAATTATATCTTTGAACACCCATCTCATTTCAGGCTTTGTAGGGACAATAAGTAATTTTTGTAAGTCAGCTATTTCAGATGGGTCTACTGCAATGTTGTCTAGACGTGCCTTGGAACAGGCAGATTTTCATCAAACCATGCAATCCATGGTTTTTCTATTGTAACATTCTGCAATTTTCGATGTACTTTGTATCAACAGGTGGCGCTCCATACCCATCCATTAAAAAATGGCTTACACAGCATTTGTGGGCTTTTATTTGTCCTGACAAACAGACACGTGATACAAATTTGAAACAAGTTAACTTTGAAATGATAAAGTATTCTGAATATGCATTAAAGACATTTCCTAAAAAGAAATCAGCCTCAACTGATTAGACATTGATGAATTGTAAACCATGTCACGTCAATGACAGCTCTAGTTATGCCTACATATGTGTGTTTATTCTTATCAAACTTTAGATTATTCTTGGATGGTCAGAATAAAAGTAGAATGAGTCTACAGTAAGATAAATATTTCTGGTACAATTTTTCTTACAAGCCCTGTCTCTTGAAAAAAAATTTTAATGATTGAAAGGCTCTGGGATGTGTACAGCGGTTGGGCTTCTTAAGCCAAAAGAAGAGTTGAAGTATTAATTTACGTTCTCTTTATATAACTAGTATTAAGAGATTGTTTGAAATATTGTAATCAATCAATCGATCTGTTGAAGACTAAATTCACCCAAAAATTTTGGATAGTTGAGATAAGATATATGGCAAATCAAAGAAGGTGAACTATTTCTGATCATTTTCTCTACCTATGATGGCATACTGAGATCAAGCAAGTCTGTCTGCAAGGTTGATCAAGTCTGCAGGACGTATTATGGACATACTATGATCAAGTCTAAGGGACGTTTTAGGGGCATTCTGAGATCAAGTCTAAGGGATATATTACGAGCATGCTTAAGTCAGGTCTAAGGGCAAGCTGAGATCAGGTCTAACAGCCTCAGCAAAGGATGGGATTTCTTTTTTGGAAGAAAAAAAATGGCATTGATTTATATAGTTTGGTCGACTTTTTCACTTGTGAAGTGAAAAAATGGAAATAGACATTCATACTCAAACTAGGAATTATACATGTTTGATGGCCTTTACTCATAAAAAATATAACAGCATCTTATTTTATAATCACAGACAGTGACTATGAGACAGCTGCATGCATTCAATGACTTCCTTAAAACTAAAATATTGATAATACAGAACAGATGGCACCCTTTGTTGTACTTAGGGCAGACCTCGCACAAGGCAAGCGTATTTTTGTGGGTGCAACAGTAGCAATTCAGTTAAGTTTGTAAGCTCGCTTTACAAAACACATCAAATAGCCTCTTAAGGCCCATATCCCCTATTTTCGATATAGACCTATTTTTTTGTAACCTATATAATAAAAAAGGAGAAAAGACTGTAAAATGGATGCAAGATAATCTACAATGAAACGACCCCCCACTGTTCCCAAGTGACATGGCTTGCCTCTCGTATGGCATTTTAACATCTTATAGCTTAAAATAAAACGTACATTGCTGCCAGTTGTTAGTGTAGTGAATACTGATTCACTTTGCCATTTGAAAAACAGTAGGGGATCCTCTTTACTTACAGCAATGTTTGAAGAAATTGTTTAGCTTTTCCTAATCTGATTTTTTCCCGGTGACATCTTGTAACAGATGCTTTCAAATATTGTTATTCTGATTTGATGTCTTATAATATAAATGTGCTTCAAAAGCAAAGACATGGCACTCCATGGGTATACTTTAATTGATCTAATTTAAATTCACTTTAAAGAGCCATAAAAGTAGCAAGCTTTTGAACATCCCTTGTTAATTGATAATGAATGTGTAATCACAGCTCTGCCTTCCCTGAGCGTGTTTGGTTAATTAAAAATGAAAATGTAGGACTGTTGAAAGCATCATAACATGTTGATGAGAGATTATATTGAGGCATGTTTCTTAGTACACCTTACCTCTGTTCATATAATGTGGACAATGAATATTGATAATAGTTACAATAATAATGTATGACTTAATTCTGTAATTTTGACTGTATTTAAAAACAGTCCAACACATATGTGAGAACATGGGTATAAAGGTTGGCAGTGACAGAAATGCAATTACACTTTAAAACATTGGTGATGAAAGTGAATTAATAGCCAGTGCTAAACATGAGAGTGATTTAAACCTGAGTGTAGCAGAGCCAAATAAATTAAAGGGCCACTCCACTGATTTTAAACTAATGTTATAGTCAAGGGTCTGACATGACAGTGTGCCATTAGATTGCTAATGCATTCTCTGGCCACAGAGGGTGAGAGGGCTGACGGGAGCTTAGCATTTTTCTTCTACTTGCAAAACTGCATGGCCAGCAGTAAAAAAAACTGTATTGATAGAGCAAAAACAGATTCAAATCTAATCAAAGAATGATTACATGTAAAGTCTGATCAAAATCAAGTTTGCGTAACACCATTACAGCTAACATAGGTCCTTGATTATGCGCTTGCAACTCTTCAAACTCAATATGGTAAAATAGCAAAAGAGGACAGTAGTGAGGATGGAGAACAACTGTCTAGTGGAACTTGATTGACTGCATATGATGATTTGTGAGAATATGAACTACAAAGCCATTTGAAGACATTTTGATATGCGGCAGACAACCTGTGTGAGACATAGTTGTAAGTTGTTGCCAGTGGCTGTGGCTGAAAGGAAATTATTCCATATGGGCTCGTATGTAAAGAATTCAATATATTTGGTCCTATGGTCCTTTTTCTGCTATATAGGCTTTATCTAATTAAACATTCAGCAAAGAATGCCACTACTTGAACCTGTCCATGAATATATGCTTTGAACGTTCCACGTTCCTTAGACACATTTAAACATTTGTCATTATGGATGACATAACACCATACCCTGTGTATTTAGAAATAGCATACGCCATATCTACGAAACAACATCAACAATGGTCTTTTAAAACTCATACCACATAAATTCCATGTAATTTTTTCTCTACCCATGTATCCACCTGATAATGAGTAAGATTTTGATTGAACCAGTACTTAGTCTATGTTGTTGTAGGAATTAATATACTACACTGTTTGAAAGTTTAGGCTCACATTCTATTCTTGTGGTATGTAAATTAATTCAGTTACGTTCATAAATGATTACATCAATCACATCCTTTTATAAATCGCCAGTTTACCGATGGTTTTATCTTTGTTATTGTTCATTCACTTACTTCTAAATTACCTACTTTGTATGTGGGAGGTTACACAAATATAAAACACACAATAAAGTTAACAGTTGCTCACATAGTAACAGCCAATACAAAGTGTGATGCAAATAATTTACTTTAACCCCTTCGGACTTGAATGAAATTCCAAGGTTGTAAAAGATATAACAATTTAGTTTTCCTATCCTTAATGTATCCACAAATGAGTCCAATTTTTTTTCATTTTAAAGTCTATACTATATATATCGTTTGTCCATTTCAATGGACCTCCTCCGATCCAAACATTCGTAAAATAAGCTTAAATTGTTAAATTACCAGCTGAATGGACAAGAGGGTTCACGAGGTGATAAATGTTACAAAAGTAAACAAACATCATGCTGACAAGGGGTGTAAGACAATCAGAGATATTAATAACACTGATCAATGTGATCAACGACGAATGGACAAATGTAAGCGAATTTACTACTTAATCTTTGTCCAAAAGAGTCCTCTCCTTCGAGCCGGATTTGAACCAGCGACCTAAGGATATCAGACAATGCCACTACAGTCCTCCGCTCTACCAACTGAGCTATCGAAGGGAACATATCTATCATGCTTCCATAAATACTAACAAATATCTCATATTTCCCATTTTAGTAATCCTATATTGCGTAGTTGCGCTGTGCAAAAATGTGTTTCACAGGAAACCACACCGACATCCAAATAGCCAACTATCTCGCATTTGGAAATTAAAATGTACCATTTCACATCACGTGTTCAAGGGGAATTAGTTTAAATTGTGGAGCGCTCGCTTAGCATTCGAGAAGTAGCGGGATCAATGCCCGCATTCTCCATTCTCTTGACGTTCAATTAATAATAATTATTTTTGTGCACATTCAAATTGTATTGCTATTTAACACAATCTCTTCAGCGTATTTACTTATTGACGGTTTCATTATCCACTACTTGCCTCGCAAAATCGTAGGGTACGAGTTCAATTGATCAGAGAAGGCAGCTCAGCTGCTCTTCTATATCACCATCCATGTGAGTATCAGTTTCAAATATGGCCCAAACCTTGACGTGCCACTTTCTAAAAACAGAACTGACATCGCTCGAGCTTCCCACATTAGCGGTTACATATCGTTCTGCTCAGACACGGAACTCAATAGCATTTTTGCATTAATAAAAAGGACACACCAATCTTTAAGTAGGACTACAACAGTACATGGATATAGACATAGTATTTTTCTTAGTTTTGTCTGGATCAAAAGATGAACCCCATGGACAACTTAGAGAAACAGCTGATTTGCCCAATCTGTCTGGAGATGTTTACGAAGCCCGTGGTCATTCTACCCTGCCAGCACAATCTATGTCGAAAGTGTGCCAATGATATCTTCCAGGTATGCAGGCCTACTTTTGCTTGTCAATAGTCTGGCCTTGTTTCACAGCAAAAGGATCACACCATTTGCATTTAGTCGGTCAGTGTTATCTTAAGAAATACAATTCCTGGCATATCAGATGTAAAATATAAAAACACCTTTGCCGATGGTGTTGATTTTTTTTGCATTCTATTACTTGCAACTTGTCTCTTATTTTCGATTTAAGTCCATTAACCAAATAAGGTACTCCTCATTCGGACACGTTCGCCACTAGACTTAAACTTACTACATATAGGTTTTGTGACTCTGTTTACAATGAAGGCCTCCAACCCATACCTTCCGACAAGAGGGGGCTCAGTTACCTCCGGTGGCCGCTTCAGATGTCCTTCCTGCAGACATGAGGTTGTGTTGGATCGGCATGGGGTTTACGGGTTGCAAAGGAATTTGTTAGTGGAGAACATAATTGACATGTTTAAGCAAGAGTCCAGCAGGTAAGGCCACATTTCCCCACTCTTGTCTCATTCCCCATCAAAAAGAGCTGCAGATGGGGCTAAACCCTGCCACACTTTGCCAATTAAGTTGGGAGTGTCCATGTACATGATGCCTGATGTTTCTGGTTTAGTAGCAGTTTAGGCCACAAGCATTTTATGATTCAAGCAGATTTAATTGACCTCAATATTTATTTTCTGAATTAGTGATGAGCTACATTGCCATAAGGCAATTTGTTACAGTTTCACAGGAGAGCATAACCGGTGGCGGACAAAAATAAGTGTTAAATATTGAGTTCAAGAGGACTGATCTGAACGGTGATTTTTTTTAATTCCCTTACAAATATTACAATATGCAGACTGCTGAAAGATATCAATAATCCATTGTTGCAGAAAAAAAAGTTGCATGTTCTTACTTAAGGGAGTATTATTTACTATTTTGAAGTCAAGTGCAGTCGAGTCCTCAAACTAGGGCCTGAATTTAAACTGGCTCTGTTGTCACACCAGGAGACAGTTATAACAATGCCTTGATAGATTGGCTCTTAACATTATTGCCAACTGCATACATTTTTTTGTCAGAAACTGCTGTAGCAATTAGCCGTGGGGTTAGGGTTTGAGTATAACACTGCCTTCAAAATCTGAATTCAAACCACAATTCTTAATTAAACAATGTTATATATAAGTCGATATTAATCATAGACTTTGCTGTTCATGTATATATAGTAGGTAAAACCTAAATTAATTGAATGCAAAGTAGCCATTCTTCTGTAATTAACAGCAGCAAACCAGCTCCCGAAAGAAAGGAGGAGCAGCCAATGTGTGATGCCCATGAAGGAGAGAAGATCAACATTTACTGTGTGACTCACAGCGTGCCCACCTGCTCCATGTGCAAGGTGTTTGGAGCTCACAAAGATTGTGATGTGGCACCACTTACAAGTATCTACCAGACACAAAAAGTAAGAATCCATATTTTCTGAATGTCATTGAACTACTTCTTCCCTTGGATATGTTTAGTGTGTTCACCCAATGTAGGGATTTCATGTTCCCTGTATTTTTTGTATTTTTTTTTACTTTTCACGGCTATGTCTGCTTACGGATAGCATGTTAGACAGTGTGTGTTTTCCGCTGTTGATAAACCCTTGTTGTTGAATTTTAGACAGAGCTGAGTGATGGGATAGCAATGATGGTTGGAAATAACGACAGGATCCAGGGCATCATTAGTCAGCTAGAAGAGACCTGTCGGACCATAGAGGTTAGTGCCGTTTTGGAGCACTCATCACTTCATGCACACAGCAATTATTTCCAACATAGTGTGCATGCAAAGAAGCGGGGTGTTTCATGTTTTCTATTGCTCTCTATCTCTTTGTCTGTGTTTCTTTTGCTATCTTCTTTCCTGCTCTCACTTCAACCTATTTGTCAGCACTCACGGATGCAATAAATATGCAATTGTTAATTTTCACACCACAAATGAGAGCTTTAATTGATGAAGGGGAACAAAACAAGGTTCATGAGATGGGCGTATATAAGAGTATGTCTTGAATTAAGTGTAGCAGGAAAATGCGTGGAACACTTTCAGATCCATCTGTGTCATTATGGTGGCGTCACTCAGAAATGACGCGCACGCATCTTGTGTGCTGTCCTCTCCGTCCATGTGGCAGCAGAGCACTTGGGAAGCCCTCCGAGAGTACTGTAGGAAGGTAGACTGGGGCAACGCATTCATCATGTCCAACCCGATTAAACTTCGTTGTTCTTTTTTGTTCTACACAGAGTGTGGTACCATCTTATACAGTAATGTTGGAATTCTAAGTCTAATCCATGCTTGTCTTGCGTTGACACATTTGCCTGAAAGCTAGACTTATGGTTGTGCCAAGAAAAGAACATAGTCCGATACCATGCATCCAGAAAGTATTCACAGCGCTTCACCTTTTCTCCATTTTGTTGTTACGAAATGTATTAATTGTTCTTCTGAAACAAAAAACAATTTTTTTCCTAAAAATTCTACTCACAGTGCCCCATAATGACAATGAGTATTCACAGCCTTTGTTCGATACTTTTTTGATGCATCTTTTTCCACAGTTACAGCCTTTACAGTCTTTTTGAAAATGATGCCACAGGCTTGGCACACCTTTCTTTTGGGCAGTTTCACCCATTCTTTTTTGCAGCACCTCTTAAGATCCAACAGGTTGGATGTGAAGCGTTGGTGCACAGCCATTTTCAGATCTCTCCAGAGATGTTCAATCAGATTTAAGTCTGAGCTCTGGCTGGGCCACTGAAGGACATTCACAGAGTTGTCCCAAAGCCAATCCTTTGATATCTTGGCTGTGTACTTAGGGTCGTTGTCGTGCTGAAAGATGAACCGTCGCCCTGGTCTGAGGTCAAGAGCGCTCTAAAGCAGGTTTTCAACCAGGACGGCTCTGTACATTGCTGCATTCATGTCTGACAGGTCTCCCAGTTCTTGTCACTGAAAAACACCCCCACAGAATGATGCTACCACTTCCATCCTTCACTGTAGGGATGGTATTAGCTGATGATGAGCGGAGCCTGGTTTCCTCAAAACATTGTGCCTCGCATTCACGTCAAAGAGTTCAATCTTTGTTTCATCAGACCAGATCATTTTTTTTCTCATGGCTTAGAGTCATTCAGGAGCATTTTTGGCAAACTCCAGACGGGCTGCCATGTACCTTTTACGAAGGAGTGGCTTCCGTCTGGCCACTCTACCATACAGGCCTGATTGGTGGATTGCTGCAGAGATGGTTGTCCTTCTGGAAGGTTCTCTCTCCAGAGAGGAACGCTGGAGCTACTAGATAGGTGTGTCTTTTCTTTTCACGTCCCATCAACTGAGTTTACCACAGGTGGACTTCAATTAAGATGTAGAAACACCTGAGCTCATTTTGAGCTTCATGGCAAAGACTGTGAATAAATGTGTACGTGTGATCTCTTAGTAATTTTAATACAATTTCAAACATTTACGTTGTCATTATGGTGTATTATGTCTTGAATCTTGAGGTAAAAAAATTATTTAATACATTTAGGAATAAGCCTGTAACATAACAAATTTCGAAAAAGTGAAACGCTGTGAATTCTTTCTGGATGCAATGTTTACAGTATATTTGACACCCCGATAGCCTCAGCATATTGTACAGTGTCAGTTGAACATTACTTTGAGTGTTTTTTTTTCATACACAAAGCTTGCCGCTTTCTTTAGATTGTAATCATATTAAAATCCATTTGTGGATTAGCAGCACTAGCAATCAGTTAGCCATCATTCTATTATTGTTTTACCAAGGAAATGTAGTGTCCAAATGACTCATTTTCATGTCTGCAGGAAAATGGGCGAAGGCAAAAATCTCAGGTGTGTGAAAGGTTTGACCATCTGTACACCGTCCTTGAGGAGAAGAAGAGGCAGATGAGTCAGAAGGTCACTGTGGAACAGGAAGAGAAGCTCAGCTACATCCGGGGTCTAACCAGGAAGTATGGAGACCATCTGGAGGAGAGTTGTAAGATTGTGGAGACAGGGATCCAGGCCATGGAGGAGCCTGAGATGGCTATCTTCCTGCAGGTGACCTGACCATAGATGTCACTAGTAGCTTCTAATTTTAGGTGGGATTCCTAACTTCAGATATTTGTGTTAATTTTGTGTGTAGCTTAAACTGATTTGATTAATATTTTTTTTAAGTTTTAAAAAAAATTCACCCTTTTTCTCTGTCTATCTTTTTGTGAAACTCCACTTTAAAGACTTCAAAAAATCTCCTTGTGAAGTGAGTACACACAGCTAGGTGTTTAGAATGTTTGGATGAGTAAATGGACACCTAAATTGCAAACTGGCCTGTTTTCTCCGTTTGCAAGTTCTACTGGCTGTGATGCAGACAGTTTTTGCTAAGTTTTTAACTTTGTTCTCCATTGGTTTAAGGTGAGAAATGAAATACTTGTGATATTTCCTGAGTTCAAATTAGTATTGGTAGGGACATTCCTTTAGTAATAACTACAAAATGTAGACATAAACTTGCAGCCGCATGTTTTACCATAGCAGTATGCCTGCTCTATTTAAAAATGTAAATGTAAAAATGCTGCAAATTTTGTGTGCAAAAAAAAAGAATGATAATGAATTATGCATATTCTATCGTCCGTGAGGATTGAAGGGGCATCGAGTACAGCCCACCTGGACCAGGTTGAGCGTGGCTATGACAACATGGATCACTACTGTGTCAACTTGAAGAGGCAAAGAAATGCCCTGAGTAGCATCGACTTCATCAGAGGTACAAGAGGAGAAATCTTGACTACGTTATCTGAATGTTTCGTTTAACCCTCTATCTCTCTTTACGGTATTATTATGTTCTTATTGACACCCCTCTGTTGCAGATCTGGAAGATGAGGAGGAGGAGAGAGATTTTGGACTAGCTGTTGCTGAGGATGTGGGAGGAACCCCGGCTGCAGCGACTGGTGGTGTTACAGCTGCCGCCCCGGTCCAAGCTTCCACCATACCTAGTCAGGCCAACTCACCTGTCACTTCAAAGAGTACTGCTTCAACTTAACAATTGTGACTTGGCCCTGCCAAGTTTTCTCTCATATGCTGATGTAAAGTAATTTTGAAGCCTGTCCTTGCAATGTGCAGGACCAGGATTGCGGGAGAGTAGGGTAGTGTAAAATATGTGACAATGTATTTTCTGCAGCTAAAATGTAACTTGTTACAGTATAAGAGTAGAATGGCAAATGTTTGTTTCAGCTTTGTATGGCTGTACGTTTTAATGGACTTACTTTTGGAGGAGGGTTTGCCTCAATTTAGCATTCCTCAATTGTAATTTCATTGTAGTCCTTTGCCAATGCAGTGCTTCTCATGGATTTGTATAATTAGGTTGGAATTTAGCCAGAATAACATCATCGCTCGATTTAGTTTTTTATTATTTTTCAGTTCTGTAATGTTTTCGGTGTTTTTCCAAATTGTGGTGAGGTTACTTTTCATAAATAACACGTTTGAATAATTTAAATGCAAATGTAATAAGCGTCATAATTTGTTTAACATTGGCAAGATGATTATCCCACAAGAAGTGTATGTCGCCTCAATGGTTTGGGAGTGTTTGAAATCCAGTTGGTCACCACTAAAATTGCTAGATGCTTTTACCCAATAAGAATTGTTTTTTTGATACGATTTGGTTAATTAAATACCACTTGTCAACGCTATCGACAACGAATTTTTAATCAAACTATATCAACAGTGGGATGAAGTAATGTGCCTTAACTTAAAGGTCCATGTGTCTTCCTGCATGTTTTGACACTAGGCTTATTACTAATGGTAGTAACGCTTCAGCTACCCTACTACAGTAAAATGTACACTACAGCAACTCAGAGGGGTAAGTCACGCTGACTCCATTTCATTGCCACTATATCTAAGACTTACATTGTAGGCACATTGCCGTATTACGCTGCTAGTGTTGCTATGTAGAGATGACTCACATTAAACAATTTGCTTTATCCTGAACCTGTGGGTCAATGATCATGACTTCTCATTAGTTGACAGTAGTGCACATATACACTAACTAGTGTTTGCTACTTTTATTCAACATAGTGCTTCTTAGTTTATTGAAAGAGAAGGGTTGTGAATTGTTTGTGCTTAGCAATTGCTCTTTAATGTATTTTCTTACGGTTCTTTTGGTCTCTTCCTTTTTATTTGTTTGGTGTCATTAGGTTAATCATTGCAACTTTGGACTGCAGTATTTTTATTTTAAGATTTGAGTTATCTTTTTGTTTAAGCTTTATTTTTTATTTTATCATAACAAATGGATATTAATTGAGAACTCATGTCATAATAATACTTTCTTTTCTGTAATATTTTTTTCATACTGTGCTATGAAAGAATGGGGATGTTTTTTTCCATGAAGATATTTTCTTGATATAAATTGATCACCCTTAACCAATCTAGTGCAAAGCTGAAATAATCCAAATCACTTTAAGCTAAATACCACCGCCTACAATTTAATAATATCCACAGAGAGGTGTCCATACCATATATTATTTTTGATTTTATTGAAAAATATATTTTAAGACATTTTCTTGCACAATAATAATTACTGGTTGCTCATGAGTTTATTAACAAACGTGAATAACATAAGATACAGTGAAACAATGTCAGATAAAGAAGGCTATCGATTTCTGAAGGTAAAAGCCATTGTGCAGTAAATAAAAATATACATTTTCAAAGAGAATGAGAACGATGGTGCCTATGCTTCTGTATACGTATTCAGTTAAGTCAATAATGTATTTTGTATGAACTCTATACAGTATGATTATTGAGCTGTGCTCCGTTGTTTGAGGTTAAAGCCACAAATAAATGAACTATGTTGCAGAATGTAATATTGTTCGCGCTAAATGTATAAATAGAAAAAAAGTCAAATGGAATTAAGCCTGCTTTCATTTACCGAAGATCTCCATCATTTTTCTGTTGCTATGCGCTTGTTGAGCCAACTGATCTGCCCTGGACATCTCCATCATCTCTCGGAGCAGGTGGAATGTCAGATCCAACGATATCGGTGGGTCGTCTGATCTCCTATCCCTCTCCATAGACTCAGCGAGCTGTCTTGGGAAACCACTGATGAGGGCTCTGATGCTCCCAACTTTCCCCTGTAGAAGACGCCGCGTTGACTGAAGTTGCACAGCTTTGTTGTAGATTTCCTGTGAGCCCTCGGGAAACATTTTAGATGGGGAATCGAAAGAGTTCAAGTTGCCGTTGCCGAGTCGGACAAAGTATTCCTCTCCGAGTCTTGCTAAAATGGGAATAGATTGATGGGGTTCGGCCTGGGGAGTTAAGGCGCGCTGGACAGCTCCAGGACGCTGAACAGCCCTACATTCATGGCGCGGTAAGAAGGCAACAAGCAGAATCACGGTGGTGACAAGTAAATTGAGCTTCATGTCAGTTGATCAACAGGAATCTGAGGGGGAAATAAATTAATTTACTTTACTTTTTCCTTTAGCGTAAAAAAAGCCTAATGTGAAACCATGAACTACTTGCACCGCCGTGCGTAATTAAGGTAAATTGGTTGTACTGTGCTTTAGAAATACACATCCGCTCAATATCTCATGCTATGCCTCATGCCCTTTTGTTGGTGCATCAATTTTCAGGTTCCTTATGAACCCAAATCTAAACGCAAAAGATTTTGACGGACCACAAGTAACTCATAACTCATTAACTTGTGAAGTTAATTTGATTGTTTGTTATTCCCGAGGAAAAATAACGAATCTGCATATATACATCTACTACATGAAATACTGAAAATATGGGGACAATTTCAAGTAGAAGCTGCTTCATACCTTCCAACTGTCAGTTGATAGCCCAGGAATTTGGTGTTCTTCTAGTTGTGAAGAAATTAGTAAATGCAGTTCTTTAAAATAATAGATTGCAGTTTGGACTTATATACCTAAGACCCAACCAGTGTCACGCTCTGAGCTCAGAGATTACGTCTGCACGTAGTTGCATGGGTGTAACTTGAATGAACGTATTCCAGAAAGTATAGGCCCCTGTAGTTAAGTCAAGATGAGTCATAAAGGATGTGTGTGTGTGTGTGTGTGTGTGTGTGTGTGTGCGTGTGTGTTTGTGTGTGTGTGTGTGTGTTTGTGTGTGTGTGTGTGTGTCTGTGTGTGTGCGTGTGCGTGTGTGTGCGTGTGTTTGTGTGTGTGCGCGCGCACGCCCGTGCAATGGAGAGAGAGAGAGAGAGAGAGAGAGAGAGAGAGAGAGAGAGAGAGAGAGAGAGAGGGTGAGAGGGAGGACTGAATTGTGTTAAGAATATCACCTATTCACACAGAGGCTATATAAGTTGTTGGTTGACTGTTGTTGTGGAAGATTCGTTTTTAAGGCAAAAAGCAACTTTGTGACATCAATGGCAACTGCATGTTCTAGTAATATTCGATTTGTGAGCTTAAAAAAATTTGAATAATAAAGTATCAGTGAGTCTACATTAATATTTATACCGTATTATCTTGCAGAGTACAATCTAGATTAGCATAATTGCTCTAATTAACTTGAAATAACACAGATGGGTCCTATAATATTACCTTATATTTTGTGTTATTAAATGCCTGAATGGGCAACATATATACCCATGTTATATATGTAATTTAATATTACACTAAAGCTGTTTGCATTATTTCTGTACATTATCTTTCCAAATGAGCAGATTTAGTCTGTTGGTTTGCAGTGTAAATTGTGACTAATTAGATGGCTGTAACATTTTCTGATCTGTTAACAATCTGGATTGTGTCTGAAAAAACAATGTTACCTGAACAATTCAGAATGATTCATTACTACTGCATACATGTACGTCACAGCCTGTGCTCTTGTCTACTCACTGTCACCTAACCCAGACAGGCCGGGCCTCCGTGGTGCTCTAAAGATGGAGTGCTTGTTCCAAACTAAAAGCAACCATTAGCATCTTAAACAGCTCCATTCTCAAAGACGAAACTGTCTTGATTCTACCTTTCCATTCATAATAAGTTACCTAAACTAAAAACAAGAAATGTGTGTGTCTCTGATATTCATTTAAGCTATCTCTTATTAAAGGACAAGAAGTATTACCTTTTAAAAAATGTTAAGTTTTATAATAGGAACACTGTCAAACCATCCATTTTTTTATCCAAGCCATTTCAAGCTTGAAGCACAATGCATCAGGGCATTCTGGTATGTGAGACATTAAATAACCATTCTAGTATGGAATACCATGAAATGTCATTTTTGCACATACATTATTTTCAATGTATAGTAACAGGACTTCTGTAAATCTTACATAGGTTTACGTTCTCCCATTCCTAATTCTGCCCACATGTTCCTTCAGGCTTGGTGTCAGGTCCCATCATAAGAAACAGATGCTCTCTGACACAAATAGAACATACCACCAGATGAGGAAATAATTGCTCGTGGTCAACTCATGTCACTTGTGTCACCTCATTTTCACATCACTGTCTGCAAACTGATAACCGAAGGAAAAGCCTCCAAAACAATTTAACACAGGAAAAGCCTTGGGCCCAGAGCATTATCTTTATTTAGATGTCGACCCAACACTCACATAGGGAATTGTTCAAAGTTGTTTTGGGGTACCTACTGTAGTCATTAAAACTACCTATGCTAACTCACAGGGAAACTTCCCTTTTTGGCATCCTCAATTGAAATCTTGTTACAGAAATAGAAGGATAACCCCATTCACAGTGAAACCATTATTCTAAGAAGCAACAGATGCCACCCAATCAATCATTTGATTTTCTTTTCGTGATGAAGCTGGAGTGGGGATGGCACTTCTGTTGCTTTGAAAATAATTAGATTGCAGTAGCCAGTGTTAAGCCACACCCAAACACATACACACACACCCACACATACACAATGTGTTCTGCATGTATTCTGACATTGGACCAGTTGCCCGAAAGAACTAATCTCTGTGAATCAAGCCGTGCTGGCCTTATAAATTAGGTTTACAAGTTATTCGGTGCTACTCAGGCCATAGGACACTTTTTCTATTTGGCTGGAAGGTAAATACTAATATCCCTTTCATAACCCAATTGGAATCTCAGAAAATGTATATATTAGATATTGTACTGATCACCTCAGACCAGTATTATTCCAGATTACAGTCAGTCTCCTTTTAATTTTTCTGTCTGGCTTCATCATCATTGAGATGATTCAACATTCAAAATAAGGACCGTCCAAAATGTGCTCCATTGCAAACACAGTAGATTGAGTTAATGAGTTAGTTATTCTTATCTATTGATTTTCACACACTTGGTGAATGTTTTCAGGCTATTTAGGAGTATGTAGGTCACCTCATTTGAAAACAAAAAACTTTGAGGCAATTCCACCCTGTCGATTTCAATCATATTCCATGCGAGTGAATGGCATTTGAAGATTGTGGTAACCTCCTCCCCTGATGGTGACACAAAGAAGGAGGAAAACGTGTCATAGATAATAAAAATAGAATACATTTCCAGCTGGTTATCTTTTATATACTGAGCGTATAAAACATTCTTAGATCCATTTTGGTAGCCATACTTCAGGTAACAAGAATCTCCCTGAGGTTCAGAACCAAACGGCGTTGCAGCGTTGTGTCGATCAGAGGCGTTCCTGGCTTACCGTTTTCTAGGCTATGTCCCAGGGAATAATACGAATCTCTATTGCTTTGCTTGGTAGCAGTAGTATTATACTCATTATTCCATCACATTTTTAGGATATAAATACTCACTCTGAAACTCCATTCAAATTTGTTTATCTTCAGGAATGTAAATGAACAATAATTTTTCTCTTTTATTTTCAACGTATTTGGTTGTGTTGAATGAAAAACAATGTGGTGCACCTAAAATTTCTTAACTCACTGGACTGCCGTTCAAACAGAGTAAACATGTAAACGTGAACAGTTCGATTGATCTCGAGATCAAACTTGCTTCCTACTGACTTACTCCTTCACCTGTAAGAGATGTGTAGCTATCTTGGGTTTGCCCTTCACCATTTGAGGTCAGTATTACATCATATTCATGTAGCAAGGTGAAAGTAGAGGAAAGACTCATGCCCAGAGTAGTAATCAGTGTGATGGGACATGAGGTAATGAGATGGTGATGACCTCTGGCTGACCTCTAAGACTGTCTTATTGAATTGCCTAAAATTGGTTCAAATAAGGGCAGGTGCTTTGAGGCCACTAGCTATATTTACCTCTAGGAAAAAAACAGGTTTTTAATCAAGAATATAAACATAAGTGTTTATATAACTATACATTTGTGATACTGTTACATAATCTGTCTATTTAATTAATATGACAACGTGTTATCAAGGGTATAGTATTTTATAATAGTTTAAATAGCACACGTATCATATAAAACATAGTGTTTTTTTCAAAAGGCACAGTGGTATGCAGATGACAAATCTGTGTGGGTCATTGAGTAAAAAGCTAATAAAAAAAGCATCTCCAACAAGCCTGCCTTTCCATCATGTTGAAGGGAATTACGTCGATAGTGAATGGCCTTTTCCTTTCCTCTTCATAAAGCCTGCCTTGACATCTGCAAGTAAACATTCCAAAGGACACTCAACCTTTTCTGCATACATTTCTGCACGGCTGTTAAAGGTGCCCGTCAATACACTTACTACAAGGGTGTGACTTAGGATCGGTACATTCACCTTCTTTTGGCCAGAATAGTTGGCCAGAGTAGCACATCATTTGTATGACATTTCTGCTCGGAGGCCAGCTGTGCTTGACTGTGGACATTAGCTTTTGAGTGGTTGAAACATCATCTAAGTGACATAAAGTGACCAATTCCACAACACAATGTTGTGGCTCTGTCACACCCATGCGGCTAACGGGAACACGTCCTGTTGAGTCCATTTCCATAATACCCCTCAGACTTTTCAGATGGCTGCTCTTTATATGTGCCCCCCAAGTGCACACGGAGAGAATCTTTTGCCTAATTGGACAAGAAGTTACCCAGCAACACATTGGGGTCTCCTCAGTATTAGGAAACACATTGTGTTGTTTACCCACCCCAGGATCAGCGCTCTTCAACAAACTGAACTTGGGTTTGCTTGATATTTGAAGTTGTGTGCAAGGCCTGAAAGTTTGTTGATTGAGGCAAGTGGGGAAATGCGTTCGTTTTGCATCGTCATACACAAGGGACAATATAAAAGATTCAAAAGCTTCACAAAGTCACCTTTTCCTTCCAAAGTAGGAGGCAACTGTAACAGCAGCTTTTTACATTTTAGGAACTATTCATTGAGTTTCTTATTTTCATGGGTTTACCCGTAGATTGATCCATAATTTAAATTACAGACATTCAGCTGTTTTTGGATTCAACAGTTATCTTCCTGTGGTGCCTTCTGCTGTTTGAAAATCAGCACATTATATGTGATTGTATCCTATAGTAGTAGAGCTTGCCGAACTATACCCGCAACAATATGTGGATAAGAACTGTGTAGAACACTGGGGATGATAAGACATCATATATCGATGTAATATATCCTCATGTTTCTATAAAGGGAGGCTTTTTGGAAGAATGAGGCAGACCCAGCCGTCATTCATACTTTATCATTAAAACATAGGTACAGTAAGTCAGCATTTAACTCAATGTATTTTAAAGAAATATTCAAAACAGCACTTTAAATTAAACAACCAGTGATTTGTCTTTACAAAAACACACCTTAGTTATTTACAGGGGAGCAGAACATGATGTATTGGTGTTTTACATTTCATTCTATTGATTGTGTGTGATTTAAAAGGTGTCAGCTTGCCGTCTATCTTGAATCCACCAAATAAAATGTGGTGGTGACGGCAATATGAACATAAATCTACAGCCCCTCTCCTGCTAACACCCATTTGGACATGAGGCAAAGTGTTTGAAATGCAATTGTTTCTATGTGGGAACAAAAATGTAAGACATCCAAAATCCTTTGGTTTATTGCACATACCTATTTTAACTAGTGGGCAAGACATCGCTGTTGGTGATTGGTCTGTGCAAAGGCTACTTTTGTCAGCATCAATCAGATTTATTCAAAGGATAGTCTTGTATCGAATAATTAAAGGTGGTCATTCAGCAGTTTCTAAGTGCCCAACATGCACTCAAGCAACATACCATTTTTTTGCTCGTGGGTGATGTAGTTACTGAAAAGGTTTCAATTAGTAATTTATTAAGACTAATTCAATTTGTTGCACTCTCTTCTTTTTTGCAGTCATAGTCCATGGCTTTGTGCAACAGCAACAGCACTTGAACTGATGTTCCCATTCAAATATTTTCTACCATTTTTATATTGCATATGTCTTTTCATTCAAAAAGTGTGCGGTAAAACAGTTGCCTGTGTTATACTGTTTTGATGAAGCAAAGTTAATCTATTCCCATTTTATAGAAAACCTTGATAAAACACTTTGATCAAATCAAAAAAATCTGAAAGTGTGGATTGGGTAAACGATTTTTAATAGTTTATTTTATTTGAG
>JAVQJS010157177.1:0-15638 GCA_036024795.1 Galaxias rostratus
CCCCCCCCCCCCCCCCCCCCCCCCCCCCCCCCCCCCCCCCCCCCCCCCCCCCCCCCCCCCCCCCCCCCCCCCCCCGGACGCAAACCTCAATCAACCTGGTTATTTTGTTATTATTAACACAGTGGTGGACTATGATTATAGAGCAATTTTATATTTACACAAAGGCCCCCCTGTTTCCACTGGGACTCTCTGTAACAGGGCATTATGGGGATTGAAGTCATTAGAATAATTGGCTGCCTCCTGCTGTAGAAAGTGGGTATATCAGTGTGGGCATTTGCTCTACTGAACCTGACAAATCCATAAACACTTCTATAACCATAACTGAGCAGAGCAAAAACAGAGTGCTTCTAATTGAATGCTTGGCTGAGTTTGTTGCAGTGTCCGCAGAAACCTTTATTTTGTGGAACTCTGTCTGTTGCCCAGTGTGGAACTGCATGCAATTCCAGATTAGTTTCAAACATTAAACTTACAAATGTTGTGCAAGACAGAGAGAATGATTTTTGATAAATACATAATTTAAGCTGCTTTGAAAAGTGTGAGGTATGTGTTTGTAAACCCTCTTCCCCCTTTTGATCTTTTTCAGAGCCATTCACTTTGCCTCCGGGAGTGCCAGGGGATTCCACTGTCTTTCTGAGTCTCCGCTGGGATTTACAGAGACTGTACTCTGGGTCATCTAGGCAGGACTTTCACTGTCAATTAAAGACAGCTCCCTAGTCCACTGCTGTATTCTCAGCTTGTAATGCCTCACTGCATCTGCCCAAAAAAAAAAACACACTACAGCACCGCCCTCCATGGTTTCTGCCCTTTTAAAGACCATATCATCCTACATTGAAAGGATTTGCAAAGGAATGTTTACAAAGAAATTGGCCAATCCTACAAAGAAGAAAGAGAGCAGTGAACACAAAGATCCTAAATTGACCACTGATTTGCAAGCACGTAATCCAACTCTCTCGACCACCCTTAAAACCACCGTCAAAAAGATCTCTAAATGCTCCTCGGCACGTAACATATCTCTTGAAGAAGACGACGGTAAGAACGACTGCTCATCTCTCTCACCCACATTTAGTTATCGAGTGGCCATCGCAAACGGACTCCCAAAACACGCTCGCCTGCTGAACAACAATGAGAGTATATGCCAGGAGGTTCTTTCCATTGACAGTAATTACTCTGACTCCCTGAGTGAGACCAAACTCGTCCGCAGACTGGATGTGCAGAAGTCTCACACCATGCCAGTGAGACGGAACAGGAAGAGCCTCATCAGCCTGGCACCCTCTGATGGCAGCTCGGAAGGTGAGCGGGTGGAACGTTCCAGTCTGCATACTCTCCGACTGGGCGCACTGCGCAAGTTGAGGAAATGGAAGAAGAGTCAGGAATGCGTCTCCTCCGACTCCGAGGTGAGCAACTGGAGGAAGACCCTGGGCATCCGCAGCAAGTCTCTAGACCGGGCTGGCCGGCAGCAGAAGAGCTCCACCCTAGAACCCGGATCCTCCTCCACAGGCTGCATCAGTCAGACCCAGGATGTCATGGAGATGATCTTCAAGGAGCTGCAAGGGATAAGTCAGATTGAGACTGAGCTGTCTGAACTGCGGGGCCACGTTAACGCGCTTAAGAGCTCTATAGACGAGATCTCCAGTAGTGTGGAGGTGGTGCAGAGTGAAATCGAGCAGCTCCGCTCAGGTTTTGTCCAGTCCAGGAGAGAAACCCGTGACATTCATGACTACATCAAGCAGATCAGCCACCAGTCTAATAATGCCACTCTAAGGTTCCTTAATGTTCCCGAGGAAAAGTCAGAGAAAACCGAGGTTCTTATATACAAAATTCTCAAAGACAAAATGGGATTTATTGAGGCACATAAAACGCTTAAAATAGAACTCGCCCATAGGCTTGGACAACAGCGAGAATGTTCCAACGCAAAACCCCGGCCCATTATTGTTATATTTTCAACACCTCAAGATAGAGATGTGGTTTTGAAAAAATGCTATAAACTCAAAGGTACAGGCATAACTGTCTCTACAGATAGCTTGACTCATGATTCTAAGGAGAGAAAAGAGAAAGTTATGTCCTCCTCTCAAACTTACGAGAGCATGGATATAAAGGCCTCAGGGAAGGAAAAAGTCGTGGAGAGTGATGACTGGGACTCCATGGACAGTGACAAAGAGCTAGACGAGCTAAGCAGGAATAAATATGCAATGGTCATTTCAAAGCCTGTCCAAAAAAGTAAATCTGAAAAGCGGAGGTCACACGACCCCTGCCGGTCAGGCAATGAGGCTGGCTACTCAGGCTCAGTGCATTATGCCGATGACTCTTATGACGACGTAGACAAAAATACAAAGTACTACTCGGACCTGACCCCTGGCTGGCTATCGCAGAGTGACTATTCTACTCCTAAACTCAGCCGTTCTGAGTCGGACTGCTCCAAGCTCTGCCAGTCTTACTCTGAAGACTTCTCAGAGAGTCAGTTCTTCACTCGAACAAATGGTTGCTCGCTCCTCTCATCCTCAGACCAGGAGCTGTGGCAGAGAAAGCAAGAGGACATGGCTTCATCTTGGTATGCTAGTCCCAGCCACCCCCTAGGCCAAGACACCCCCCCATATGTGGAACATAATGAGATAGAGACCACAGAGACCATTGACAGCGGCGTGAGCAATGGACTGGTCTGCATGTCTGGGGACAGAAGCCACTACAGTGGCTCCCAGCTCTCTCTGCAGGGGGACCTATCCCCTTGGAAGGACTGGTCTCACTTAGAGCATGGCGCTGACTCTGGCCTAGATGCCTCTATGGAGCATAACCTCGTGTCAGAGGTCAGCAGCCCGTTTGACCCATCAACCATTCCAGGCTTCCCTGAAAACATCACCAAATGTCAGGAGGTAGATTTGCAATTTGAAGGGGAGGAAGACTTCATGATTCTTGATCATGTATCCTCCATGCTGCCCCCTATTGTCACCACCATTTTACCCACTGCTCTACCTATCAAAGAGAAGGAGCCAGTAGTAAAAACATCTGTCCGCCAATCTAAAGAAGGGCCAAAAGTGACTTCAAAAGAGATCACTAAAGTCTCCCCTAAAGAGGGGCCCAAAGTGGCCTCCAAAGGGACACATAAAGGGACTACTAAAGTGACAGCTAAAGAAACCCCCACAGTGACGTCCAAGGACAGTCCAAAGGTGTCCCCTAAGGAGGCCTCTAAAATGCCTCTAAAAGAATCCCCTAAAGTCTCCCCCAAAGAACCTGTCAACGTGGTTATTAAAGAGGCACCAAAGGCTTTGGCTAAAGTAGCCCCTAAAGATGCCCCCAAAGAAGCCACAAAAGGAATCTCTAAAGTAACACCAAGAGAGGTTGCTAAAGTTCCTCAAAAAGTAACGTCTAAAGAGGTTCCTAAAGCTATCCCTAAAGAGGCTTCGAAAGTAACCCATAAAGAGACTCCTAAAGCAAGCCCAATAGAGACCCCTAAGGTTAGTCCCATTGTGACCCCTAAAGAAAGTCCAATAGAAACCCCAAAAATATCCCCCAAAGACTCCCCTAAAGATAGCCCTAGATTAACTCCTAAAGAGAGCCCAATTGAAACCCCTAGAGAGTCACCTAAAGAACCCATTAAGGTAACATCTATAGAGTCCTTAAAAGTTGCCACTAAGGAGCCTCCTAAAGTATCGGCTAAAGAACCTCCTAAAGAAACCAGTACAGAGGCTCCCAACGTAACTGCTTCTGAGGCTCACAATGTTACTGCTCAAGAGACTCCCAGAGTTACTTCTAAAGAGGTTCCCAAAGTTACTACTAAAGAGGTTCCCAAAGTTACTGCTAAAGAGGTTCCCAAAGTCATTTCTAACGAGGCCCCAAAAATACCTGCTAAAGAGGCTCCCAAAGTAACTGCTAAGGAGGCTCCCATGGTAAATGCTAAACAGGCTCCCAGAGCAACTGCCAAAGAGCCCCCTAAAGAGGCTTCAAAATTCCCCGAGCTCGATGTCAATCATAGCTTCCAGCCCCCAAATAAGTCTGCAACCATGTACCGGAGTGAGAGTGAGATTAGGACAGAGAAAGTTGAAGAGGTTCCAAAGTCCTGGAGTAGCAGGCTTAGCATTGACCTCACCGATAAATCATTTGGCTTTGGGTTTGGCTCTACATTGCAACGGGCCAAGTCGGCCTTGGGCGTTGTCTGGAATAAAGGTCCTCCGAGTGAAACTGCTCCACCCGAAGAACCTGCTAGTTCATCCTTCATGGGCCGCTTCCGCACTCTATCCACGTCCACCGCCAATGACTCCAGTACGACAATTGACTCGGACGTCTACAACGAGCCCTTCATCTACAAGGCGGAGGAGGAGGAGGAGGAGCCGACTCCTGTGTTAGCTGAGGAGCCACCAGTGGATGATGAGACACACTACGTTGAGGTAATGGAGCAGGTCCTGGCCAACCTGGAAAACAGAAGCAACGCAAACGAGACAGAGGAGACGGAAGAAGAACCCTTGCAACAAGACTACGATGTCTCTGAGGACTTTGAAGCTTCCCAAGACCCTGACCCAACTCAGGAGTATGAAGCCTCCCAAGATGAGGAAGTCTCAAAGGGCCAGGAAGTAACTCAAGAGGAGGCCAATGTGCTGGAGTACGACTGCAGTCTGGATGAAGAATACAGTGAGGACTACGACGTGACCCACCTGACGGGAGAAACGGCCGAGTATGATGCCATGGTGGAGTACGTTGACGTGGTCGAGCCGGACGAAAACGATGACATCACGGAGGAGATGGAAGAGGGGGATGAGGACTTAGAGGACGTGGAGGAGATAGAGGAAGCATCTGAAGTGTCCGAGAGAGTGGAACAGGTAGAGGATGAGAACCGAAATGTCCCAGACCCAGAAGAGAAGCCCGCGGAGGCTCCGCCCAAAAAGCGAATCCGTCCGACGTTCAAGGAAGCAGCACTGAGAGCCTACAGGAAACAGATGGCGGAGCTGGAGCAGCAGATCCTGGCTGGAGGTACATTTCATACATACTCTTCATCAAGCGCTCATTATAGTGCCCCTACATGCAGTGTGGGAAACATAACGATACCTTTGACATCCCATTACACACCTAACTGTACATTGTCGTCAGTACACAGAAATTATACTTATTCCAAGTAAAAAAAAACGCACAACTCTTTTTAAACTTACATTAAGTGGTTTACAAATGTTTTAACACTTTTCATCTGCAAGCTTTTGTGAGCTATTCAAGCTTTTTTGATTCTTTCTTTATTCTTTACACTGGAAAACTGTTTATTTCTGTATTTACCTGCATACAAAAAGGGCCTATTTGAGGTTTGGTGAGGCTAAACATGATCAGATATGTGGTTGAGACAGGTGAGACTTGAAATGTAAAACTTAAGATTTTCCCCAGAGACTAAAAGGAACCCTTGTTCCGTTTCTTCAGTCCTGAGGACTTGTGACTTTCAGTGGATTTTATGCGTTGGAGTCCCCTTTAGTGTTTTCAAGAATTGATTTTGTGTGAAATGATGGAATGGATTGAGGACATGCTCTGTAGGTGGTTGTTAAGGGTAAGGTCAGGGTAACACTTAGGTTGGTGTTGGAAGGCCACAGCATGAACTGTGTTGTGGAGCTGAAGAAGTTTTGCAATGGCTTGTCAGACAGCTTTACAGTGAGTTGGTAATTTCTCATTGAAAAGGAATTGGTCTAAAATGCCTCAACAACCAGAGCTACCTTCGTCATTTTTAATTAGTATCATATCTTCAGTCAACAGCTGTGACTCACAGTGACCCTTAAACATTGCAAATCTCAAATGGATGTACTAGTTTTAAGGTTACGTTGCAGCTGATCTTATTTTTCAAAATCTAATAGCAGAAGTAGGCTAGTATAATTATTCTTTTTCATAACGGTTCTTTCCTTCTTTCGATCTTGTCTTACCCTCATAAATGAAAAGTGATAAAACATTCCTCTTTGCCATTTCATTTCATGAAAAACATTGACACCTGTAAAAAAGGTGCAAGCTAAATAGCAGGTATATCGATTAAGGCACACTGTGTCTTAAAAAAAAAACATTTTACAGAGTGTGTAAGAGGTTGATATTGATTCAGTGTAGCAAACAATAATGTTTCAACTGGTATGAAGAAAGGTTCTCCGCTTGAGGCTATAAAGGGACCATGAGAACTTCCTGTTTCATATTTATTAGGTAAGCAGCTCTTGACCTACATGTGGACTGCCACAGTGAGTCCCTCTACACTCCGAAGTGGTAGTAAAAGCTTACTGTACGGTAGTAGCTTTTTACACATGCTGCACGTAACAACAATTATGTAAGGTATGTCATCAGACCTATATAAATGGGTGCAATTGGTCTGATATGAACACATATTTGTAAAGAAAAGTAAACAATTAAAAGTTTGCAAGCACAAATATTATACAGTTGAAACAGATGTTTTAGACTGTCACATGCATTTGCCATAAACCATTTATTAAGGCCATGGTGAAAAATAGCAGGCTGTACTAAAGTCAAATGAAGCATGCCGCCACTGGGTTGTAAGGTTTTAAATTATACATCGGTTAAGTGCTTTACTGTTATTTTAGTTGAGGCGCTGTCGCTTGAGTGGCGCTCTCTGTGCTGTCTGGATGGAGCGACGGGTCTTTGACCCGCTCTAGTTGTACAGTTAGTTTGAGTAGAGCTCCCTGGTCGGCTGACGCGGGATCACGTTGTGATGCAGGGCAGCTTGGACACTGGGCAACGGGACTCTCCGCTCATGACAGCACGGTGCTCACTCGGCTACAGAGGCCTCTGTATTGAGATGCTAATTCGCACTCCCAAGGGCATTCTGTAACCAGGTCAGCCTTGCTTGGAATATTTATATGGGTCTGCCGCGCGTGAAGTAGCTGCTTGTTCCTAGGGGGGTAAGACGGCACACCCCCTTCTCTTTCACTGCACCATATCCACAGTCGAGGTGTAAAGAAAAATGCAGAGAAAGAGAAATGGCACTTGTGTTCTGCTTGTTTTGGCTGATATGGGCCAACTCGGGGCACTCCACACTCAAACAGCAATGTCCCATTGCACTTGGTTTACACCCATTTGAGTCAAAGGAACGCAATGGCACCATTTACAGTCAACACTAGGGACCCCCATCGTGTATCACTGAAACTAGAACATTGCTCAAGTCATGCCAACTTTTTGGGGTCCCACACGTTGAATTAGCTGGACTTAGCTTGACCATGTGGATTCCCTTATCTTGTAACTGACATCTTTAGCTGTGTGTCATCAGGTTTAACAGCAAGTCTCGTAGTCAAAGCTAGGTCCAGAAGGATGTTATGCCAGCAGGAGGCAGAAAAATGTTCTATTGAGTGAAACTGTCGTCGCCAGATGAACATATAATGTATATTCATTCACTACGTTTATTCATTAGAAAACTTTGAATCTCAAGTCAAGCTGTGAAAAGAAGTGCATTTTTTAGATTGCGCATTAGAGCCTCCACACCAGTATTCCTAGTACATGCCTGGCTGCAGGGAAATTGGTCATATTGTTGAGACAGAAACTTAACGTACCATCTGACACTAGCCTGTGTCAGTCACAATTGCTTAGTCACAGTTGAGAATAGCTGTTCAGAACAGTGAGTGTTGCTGCTGTGAGTGCATCTGACTAAAGTATCTGTGTCAGCGTCGGCTGTGGTGGGACTGTGGGAGCTGTCCCTGCTCTGAACCTGGGGAAGGCTGTGTTTATGACCGTTCCAACGTGGGCGTAGCCTTTTCGAAGCTCATCTTTTTCTCAATTACATTTTTGATTCAAACATTTGTGGAGGGCTGGGTTGTCTAGCAGCTTTTGACCATGAAGGTGGAGTCAGGTTTTTCTTGCACAGTAAGAGACAGAGGGGTTTTCCAGAGAAACAGGGAAGGAAGGGAAACCAGTGAGGGTTCAGACTATTTAGAGCTGCTTTTGAAGAATCAAATTGATTATAGGAAGTGTCGCGTCGTTTCAACCCAATTCAGTGCTTTAATTACATCTGCAGCCTCCAGTGTGATTGTGCTGCATATTGTTGTGGCAACTGACACCTTTAGCTGACCTTGGTGCTTGTGTGGTGCCAGGGGGTCAGTGTTATTCTGCACTGTATTATTGGTTGTGTGCAGGGCTAGCTTCTTCAGTGAGCCTTGGTTGATGTTCCGTGGCCATGCGTGTCTGTTAACAACGGACCGGTTGGATTAACTGCTGCTGTCTTTACACACCGCTCACAATACAACCAACTGCTCAACCTCACAAATCAATGGCATTTCCATTTCAGGGATCTAAGGCCCATCTGTGAAGCGCTACATCCTTTTGATACTGTTCTGTGTTTAGGGGGCCACAGGCTACACACTTACAGTACATTTATTTTGGTGCGTCTGCTATTGCTGGCCGTTGAAAGGCTTTGCAACTTTTTTTTTAACCAACGTGTGCATTTTCTTGGAGGTTTTCAGTCTGCTGTAGAGCCAGTACAAAGCCCGGTGTTTCTTCAAAGTCACCACAGGCATCGGGCTTCGATTTCCCTAACAGTGATGGCCTTACATTGGCTCGTCAACGCTCATTACAAACAGCCAACGATCACTATCTCTTTTCAATGACCGTTTTATATGCTGAGCAGCCTTTTGTCCATCTCATGTAAGCAGCAGTTTTCTGTGTCTTACCATTTGATCTTAATTATGCCGGCCTTATCCCTCCCAGATCGATAGAGGAGTCATTATGCGGTACCTGTTCATTCCTGCCCGTTTAAAGAGACAGCTGTGTTGCAGTTTGTCTCTGAAATGACAACATAGTGTCAGTCTCCATGTCATGCCTAACGTGTTTAAATGCCCATGGTACCGCGTGTCAAAGAGCGCTATTGATCCGAGCCAGGCCTGGGTTCCACCGTATTGATTTAGAACGTTCTATGAGAGACAGATTTGGAGCAAAGACGCAACCCTGCGTTTTTTTTGTTGGTGTGACTGTGATATTTCCCACAATATCACTCTTCTACTGATAGGTCGAGATCCCTCGTGCACACGTGGATTCCGTTTCCATGTTTGCGTACATTTGATGTGGAAACCAAAGAAGTCTAACTGCACCGGGCTTTAATGCGTGGATTAGTCTCTGACTGACTGACTGCCTTTGTGAGTCGCTCCTGTCTAACTCTTTGCCTCCTTCTCCTTCCTTTCTCTTCACAGATAGCAGTGCTTTGGACGCCAAGGTCTAGAATCATTGCTTTATGTCCCTCTTCACAACCCACATTGTTTCCCAGTGTGTCTGTGTTTGGCTGTGAGTGTATGCCTGCGTGCGTGCGTGTGTGTGTTTGTGTGTGTGTGTGTGTGTGTGTGTGTGTGTGTGTGTGTGTGTGTGTGTGTCTGCTATGGGTTGGGATGCAATGGGAAGTGAGTACGTGCTGTATGTGTGTGACCGACATATTGTTCGTGCACCCGTAGCGCTGCATGAGCCATGTGGACTCTTCCTCCTCCTCCATCTCCTCCTCCTCATCATCATTCAACTTTGTTCATGCCGCTCTTCCCCTTTTTCCTGGGAGTGATTTGGATTGAACACAGGCCACTTGGGTCAGTGAGGAGGTCTTATGAAACAAGACACTTTGGCCCAAAGCACCATGAACAACACACTGGGCAACGCTAGCGTTGAGCCGCTGCACTGCAAATCACATTGACTCGGACTAATTTGGTCTCTGGCCCGCGGTGCTCTCCTCTCTTCCCCCTTTGCCGTGCTCCTCCTCTCCCATACCATTGTTTCATCCCCACGCGGGCCCCACACTGACCTCCCCAGTCACTGTGCATCTCCATTTGAGTCTGTGGTTTTGTTTCTGCTGGGTATGCTGCCTCCCTCTGTGTGCACGGTACAGTAAGCGGCGGCTACTCCCAATGTTTTACGGTGTGTCTGACACGCTACACGTTTCTCCCCTTCCGCAGACCATCAATGTTCTGGATCCAAAGGTGCTTGGGCTGCAGTGTGGAGGGTGAGTAGGGTTCCCATCTCCCGTCTGACGGGCTCACACTCACAGGAAGGTGACTTGCTGTTCAGGGAACAAAAGCCGGGCTTTGCCACACACTAATACAGCGAACACGAATACACTTTCCATAGATAGTTTAATAGCTTATTGCACAGGACACAAAGCACACGTTGGCCCATCCTCACAATACCACCACTCTAGGTTAACTGTAGTAGTCGTAGCATGTCTGAAGTTAAAAGAAGGGGATGACCACCAGGAAACAGACTCGATGCTGGGTGGTTATGCAGACCTCCTGCGCCGCTGTCGCCTGTGTGAGCAGCCATCTGTAGCCGAGGCAATGCCCTCGGGCTGAGACGGGGATTATATAGCGGGGTTCCTATCGGAAGGTTCCAGATTCAAATCTCCAGGGGGCCACCGCTGTGATGTCACGGGAGAGGCCTGACGGCTGTCTCCGGGGAGACGGTATGCCTGTGACGTAACGTGGAGGTCGTTGGACGCCTCTGAGTGACAGGAAAGGTGACAGTGTCTTTAGGCCTGTTGGGAAACGCGAAGGAGAGTTGTTGATGCACTGGAGAAATCACAGGAGTATCCATCCCAATGAGAGAGAAAGAAGAGAGAGAGAAAGGAAGAGAGAGAGAGAGAGAGAGAGAGAGAGAGAGAGAGAGCGTGAGTGTGAGTGTGAGCGAGAGAAGGAGAAAGAGGGGGAGAGCACATAAAGGAGACTGTTTGTTTTCCTAGTAAAGTAGACACTGTAAAAGAAGGCGTAAGACAGACTAGCCGGAGGCACAGTCCATGTTCAGGGCCGGCTACAGGAGAGGGTGAGACAGGATGGGGGTAGCCAGCGTGCAGGTGAGGGCCTGGGAAAGCTACATGCAAGGGCGAGACGGGTTAGTGGGAGCCCTCACAGAGACAGCCCTGGGAGAAAGAGCACAAGGTATGATCCATGGAGTTGGCCAGCCGTGTAAATCACCAGGCCCTTTCAACGTGGTAATGCCTCTTCCCACACAGCATTATTATGATATTAATACACTCTAAACCTGTCTGCTTCCCCAGGGTTGGCAGCATTCTTTATGGTATTGACAGCATGCCAGATTTACGCCGCAAGAGGACCATGCCCATTGTCCGAGACCTGGTGAGTTATCTGCCTCAACGAGGTTATGTGTGATTTATGTCAAATCTATCTGACCGCCCCTACATAACGCCACACCAGTGCAATCCAGCCCTCTCGCAATGTACTGTGTGAGTATTTTCAAATTGCCGCCCTGGACGGTTGACTGTGTGAGTATGCTAAATGTATCCATAGCCGTGCTTCCCCCTCATCCAGTTATGTTAGAAAGCGCGCCAGAATCGAATCGTACAATTGAACCCCCGTTTGTTTGATTATAATGTAATCTTTATATTCCACAGATAAGCCTGCCACAGCGCAGTGAACTATGGCAATGTGCCAGCTCAGTCAACAGTCGTGCCTTGTCTTAGAATGACAGGGCTCGTGCAGTCAGAATAGTTCTAGTGGTTGCTATGGTTTGTCATTTTATGTACCGTATGTGTCTGTCCTGTGCCTCAGTGTCTGTGCTTCATCATCATGTATTATACTTTGCAATGAACTAAATTAGAAACGAGTCCAAACTATTTAGACTTGTTCATTTGAACCTCTCATTAAAAATAACCCTGGACATTTTTATCTAAGACTTTGATTATGAACAGTGTCTTGACGAGGAGTGACAGACCAAATCGGCTTTAGTTCAATTAGAATGCGTCTTATATATGTTATCTAGGCCTAGATCATGATGGATGTTAATATAACAGTGAACAACATGAGTTGATGCTGTATTTGTCCATATTTCTCATGAAATTAATAACCAACCAAAATGTCTTGGTAAGTATGGGCTATCGTTTTTGTTTCTGGGTTTTGCGTGTATATTTGCCATTCCTACATGAGCCCATCATAGCTATGGGTGATATTTTTCAGTGAGTTGTCAGATTTCAGCCTTGCCGATGCCTGACCATGCTTTATTTTTGGGGCTCGGCAGGAATTCTACATTAAGATAAATTTGAAATGTTGACAACTTAACACAAAAATATATCTGAGGACTTCATTGACTTCTGATTTAATTGTGTGAGGCTTTTAAATCATGTAAAAGCAAGAGTGAAGAGATCCTTTTACATTGGGGATGAAGTCAGTAATCAGCGGTCTAATTGGTCCCCTCTCATGCCTCTCCTCTGTCGATGTCCCCCATTGGCTGTCTGATTGCTTCAGGGCAGCAACAGCATTTTAATTAGTTGAGATGGGAGGGATTCCCACCCCTATGGTGTGGTGGATATATTTTTCTTTTGACATCTATATGAAAGCACGTTATTTTATACCTCAACGGCTAACATCTGGACACAGGGTGGAACTGTAATGCCTGCAGCAACCTCAGCAGTGCCAGTGCATGTTTAATAAAACTTACATCAACACTCTTTAAGTTCATGTAGAGGTAACATTCCCTACTACATTCTCCATGGCTTCCATGGATCTTTACCATGGCTGGGCCATAGATAAGGGGGCGGTGGTAAAGACTGATCCAATACTCTCAGCTGTCCATGTCTGCATTCCTCTTTGTTGGATAACTTCAACTCCTAACTTAAACCTATAGATTAACAAGTGCCCTCTATTGCTGGATCTCCCAATGGAGATGTACATACTAGTTAATGTGCGTATCTGTGTGTTTGTTAATGTTTGTGTGTGTGTGTGTGTGTGTGTCTGTGTGTGTGTGTGTATGTTCACTATCTTGTCAGTGTACTGTGCGTGTGTGTGCGAGTCTGTGTTGTATATCTGGCTTCACCCGTACCTGAGTGTGTGTCTTGTGTTTGTCTGTGTGTGTAAAACTAACGTGCAGAACAGGCAGCAGAAAATAAACCAATGCCAGTGCATCATCCAAAGAGAAAGCCAAAGATAAACGCTAAGCATGAGTGCAATTTAGAACATTTGTAATGCATGAATGAACAGTGAATTACGTAAGTAGGATCTCTCTAGATGAGGATCTCTCTAGCGCTCAGTCCAGCAGTCCTGCATGGCAGCTGACACGCCTATGCATACAGTATGGACACGCTGCTACTCTGCTCTGCGTAAGGCCTTGCTCCTCCCACTCCCATTCTAATTCAGCTGTCTTGTCTCTCTGCCATCATTCCACTGCTCCCTGGAAATTGCAGGCTTTGGTAAGTTTAATGTCTCCCTCCTTAAGTCAATCTGATCTGTCTCTGGCCCGGAGTTGAACTTTATGCTATGAACTCCCCGTTGCCACGTTTTCGGACATGTTTCCAACTCGCACATTTGTGGAGAGATTTATCTTTTGCCTTGCTGTGCCCTGAGTAAATATAAAAAGCTCAAATACCTGCATCAGCAGTTTCCGACAAATAAACAAATTCACTGATCAGGCAAGACAAAATGCAGTCGGGTAGCTCATTAAGGTTCCCTTTGCAAAATGTGTTGTGTATTATTTTATGTGTCATTTGTTTTAACTCTCTGCTTTTGATTTATCTAATTCATATTTCAGTTGCTGGAATTTGGTTAAGTAAATTGTCCTAGCATAAGTGATTTTGTGTAGATATTGTAGTGAAGAAAAATGCATAGTACATGTCTTTTTAAGGGATAGCACAGAGTAAAATGTGGACATTTGTCATATTTGTTCTAATCTGCGATTTCTTCCTACCAGACTCTCACTGCTCGAAAGGCAGGCATCTCTTTTGCCCTGGTGACCAGATCTACCCTGAACAATGAGGACCTGGTAGGTGCCCTTTCAAACGCCTGCACAAAAGTCACTGTCCAGTATTGGGTCTGAAGTCATCCAGAGGGCATTGAGAAAACACAAATAAGATGTTCTCTGCAGAAGGCAAACGTCAGACGTTCATGGCTGAGGAGGGAGGTCAGGGCCAGGGCAGGGATAAAGAGGACAACTGGGCGGTGGGCGAAGGAGGGTGGACTGGAACAAACCAACAAACAAACTCTGCTCTAAATTGAAATCAGGCGCTTTCGGCTTGGTATTAATGCCCTAAAAACTCGGCCACCTTTCACCGCATTAGTCACCCGCTATCCTACGACAGTAGCAACACCACTGGGCCTACGACATACTCATAATGGTACACAACGACCGACTCTGCTGTGATTTTATAGTGTTCCTGTAGTTTTATGATGTAAATCTAGAGCACTGTGGGGTGGGATAACGACTCCCTGGGATGCACTCATACCGCTGGATGAGCCTGGCTCCTCACGCCAGGACACCACCGAAGAAGAGGTCATTAAGAGATGGCCTCGTGCCTCCCTTTTTAAACAGGCGCCTGCATTTAATGATGAACATTGTGCCTGGGAGAAGGCCATCCGGCCGACAAAGAGCATCATGTCTTAATCGATAGTGTGGGAATTTATCCTCCGTCACGCTGACCTCTCCAGAGCGCTCCGCATTAATTGATTGGAAGCCTCTCCTCCTGTGCGATGAATAAATCCTGAAGTGGGAGGCAAACATCCGTGGAATGCAGTGTCCACAAGAAACACGGACACACTGTAGGCCCAGCTAGTCTCCATGCATTGTGTGTCTGACGAAGCCTAGTACAGGCTGGAATCAAACTGTGCTCAACTTCCCTCATGTTCCTCTCTAGAGCTGGCCTAACTTTGCCTAGCAGTGTGAATGTGTGTCCGCGTGATTAGGAGCGTCCCACGGCTCTCGTGAAGTTGTTTAATCCTGCAGCCCAGAGTTGGCTGATGATTGAAGGGTCAGGAGGGTCCCAACAGACAGCCGGCCGCCTCCTGATAAAAGCAGCACGGACTGAGCGCTGGGCTGGACCAGGGAGGCAGAGTCCCGAGCAGAGCTTGCATATTGTGCTGTGCAGTTCTAAGTAGGACGAGCAGATGTCAAGAGTTTTATCCACTGCGCTAAGTCCAGGAGAGTGAACGGCGGTACTCAGAGTAAGTGTCCATATGCTGGGAGAAGCCAGGGCGGGGGGCAGGAGCGATGCCCCCCCCCCCATTGTCGGTCGGCCGTCTCTGGTGTCACGGCGCCACAGGATTGTCAAACAGCGGGGGTTGAGGCACGCTGTCTACCATGGGCAGATGTTAACACCCAACTCCACTCCTGTGATCGCTTCTCTCTCTCCTCTCTATCTCTCTGTCGCTCTCTCTCTCTCCTATCGTTCTGTTTTCTGCTTTCCCTTTGCCTTGCTTCTTTGCTTTCTAGAGCAGAATGAAACAGCATGTTTGAACTGGCTGGCTGCCTGTGTGTCATAGTTGGACAGCAAGTCTTTGTTTTGCTACACAGTCCTTTAGCAGCTAAGTAAAAGGGGCTGTGCTCAATCCTGGTATTACCAACAGATAGGGCCGACAACAGATGGGACACTAAACGGTATGGAAAGGATTGAGGTGAACAGAGAAAACACCAGTCTTGAGTGCAGAGAGGGCGAGGAGAGATGAGATGGTAAAGACGCGACGACAGACACTGATCAATACGGCCAGGGGCTAGTGTCTGTGTGCGGAATCACCTTGGTTATCTTAGGCTGCCTGTGCCAACGCACAGCGCCACATGAGCCTCGCCACGCCAATCACCTAGCATCTGACGGGGAGACAGATCCAGTGAGAGCAGCTTTGTCTGTAACTGGTGCCATTCTTGAAAAGAGGGATGTGCTCCGGGGGGGGGGGGGGGGGGGGGGGGGGGGGGGGGGGGGGGGGGGGGGGGGGGGGGGGGGGGGGGGG
>JAVQJS010157206.1:0-10603 GCA_036024795.1 Galaxias rostratus
ACACACACACACACACACACACACACACACACACACACACACACACACACACACACACACACACACACACACACACACACACACACACACACACACACACACACACACACACACGGATAGATTTAGTTGAAGGTCAACCGACAACACATCCTTTCTTCCTCCTATCTTCCGCACCGACACATATTAAGGCACTACAGTTCTGTGTTTAAAAAAGACTGAAGAACAGCTATCATACATTTATTAGCATAAGCCACCAAGGGTACGACTTTCATAACAAAATCCAAATGTAAAGAAACTGGTTAATGCTGCAATCGTGTAGTCTAACCATTAAAGTCCTTTGGAAGACCTTCCTTTGTGTAAACATTGCTTTACAAACATACCGAGACTATACACAGCCTTCCCTCTATTACCTTGTGACAGTGAACAATAACAGAGCAGAGAGCTTTAACTCGGCCTGGACTGAGGAAGTGTTTGATGGGTAGGGGCGACCCACCAACGCAACGCCTCCTTCACACTTCACCCTGACTTACACCCTGTCCTACACCCTGTGGAACTTACAGCCTGTCCTACACTCTGTGGAACATACAGCCTGTCCTACACCCTGTGGAACATACAGACTTTCCTACACCCTGTAGAACATACAGACTGTCCTACACCCTGTAGAACATACAGACTGTCCTACACCCTGTAGAACATACAGCCTGTCCTACACCCTGTAGAACATGCAGACTGTCCTACACCCTGTAGAACATACAGCCTGTCCTACACCCTGTGGAACAGACAGACTGTCCTACACCCTGTAGAACATACAGATTGTCCTACACCCTGTAGAACATACAGACTGTCCGACACTCTGCACACTCCTGTGTTCCGTAGAGATGTCAGAGAGCAGGAAGGGTCAACCAGCACAAAAACACGTAATGCAAAGAAGGGAGACAACACATCCCTCTGACATTTTTACCACACACACACACGCACGCACGCATGCACGCACGCACGCACGCGCACACACGCACACTCTCTTTAACAGGCATTCCATCTCCAACACCCAAACCTATATAAACCCAGTACAGTACGCAAAGGTCACTTCAGGGGGGCCTGGTTAAAGGAAGGGTAACTGACCCTGTGTGTGACTGTGCGCGTGTGCCCAAGTGTGTTTACTAGATCCTGTGTCTTCAACAAACAAGTAGGAATGTAATTAAGCGTCAAATTGACTGGACTGGACACAGTTGGGGTCGTAAAAGCCAAGTCCTCTACAGGTGTGAAATTTCACGTGAATTCCAACTCTGGGCAAGTCAACATGCTTGGTGTTCACAGCACCAGCGGAGTAGGGATCCGTCTTTGGCTTCTGTGGACTGCACAAGTTCATAGTTAGAGCTTACACTGGACCACTAGTCAAACACTCTCAGACACTCACGCAACACACACACACACACACACACACACACACACACACACACACACACACTTGGACCCCCTCCCACCACGTGGGTGATGTGCCTGCATGCTCAGAGCATGTTCTGTGTCAGGACATGTCCACAAATCATCGGTCGCATTCTCACAGCGGGGGGCGGGCCGTCTGAATGCCAAGTAGACCGATGAGGCCACCTAGGAGGGGCCGTGTGTGCAAGCTTGTGTGTCTATGCGTGTCAACAGTATCCTGCCTCAGCAACAGCGTGCGTGGGTCCTCCATGCTAGGCGATACCCCATCTCCATCACAGACCCTCTATCACACACACATGCATGCATACATCAACCCCATTTTCCATAGCTGACACTCTATCCAGGGGTCATGTGAAGGGCTGGGGGATCATTATGTGTCAGTGTGTGTGTGTGTGTGTGTGTGTGTGTGTGTGTGTGTGTGTGTGTGTGTGTGTGTGTGTGTGTGTGTATGACCCAGTGGTCCTGCAAAAGTCAGTCATTGTCACCCTTAAGCTGTGTATTTTCCTTGATGGTTCAAACCTCTTACAATCATGTGCCTGCATGGCTAGCAATTAGATTCAAAATAACAAACTGAAGTATCACATTTTCAAAAGCCTTCAAAACCTTCGAGTTCTTTGTTTAGGCACCTGTTGCAGCAGTTAGAGCCTCAAGTCTTCTTGGGTATGCTGCTACAAGCTTGGCGCACTTGTATTGGGGGAATTTTGTTTGCTTTGGCATGGCGTCCTGCTCTAAGTCGCAATCCGACAAAATCCTATCTCAGAGGGCTACACACAACTCCTTTGACTTCATGGCTTGGCGTTCGCTTTGGCATGCATTGCCAACTGTGACAGGTGTGTGTCTTAACAACTTCTCCAATCAATGCACCAATCAATTGAATTTACTCACAGGTGGCTCGACAGAACCAGGATGCACCTGAACTCAACTGAGGATAGCTACGGGTCTGGAAACTTCAATACTAAAAACTCAACTTTACATTGAATTTCTTGTCCTTTGAATATGATGTCGACACACCTGTCTTCATTTGAATCATTATGGGGTGAGTAGATTAATGAGGAAAATATTAATGTTATCCATTTCCCAACGAGGCTGTAACGTAACACCACGTGGAAAAGACAGAGCAGCTCCGCCTGAGCTCACAGCGACGAGGTCACCACCTGACGACGTGTCCGCCACCTTCCTCCTCACAATGAAAGCTACATTGTAGCATACTCTCACAGCTTTTGCAGTATAATAAAAATTCATGACATTTATATAGCGCTTTTCCTAATGCACAAAGACGCTTATGTAGTATGGCCGAGGAATCCTGTGTGTGTGTGTGTGTGTGTGTTTGCTGAAGCACACTGTATCTGTGTGCACAAAGCAGCGTCTTACGCCTCAGCAAAGGGAGGATAACCACAGATTGACAGATTCAGAACAAAAGACACACACACAGACAGACCTACGCGCGCACACACAGCAAACCTCACACTCCATGCTGCTTAAAATAAAGCAGGTGTTTGATAACCGATGTCATGTGACCAAAATCTAGGCCATTGAAAAGATTAAGGTAAACACACACACACACACACACACACACACACACACACACACACACACACTAAAAGAACCTGAAACAGCCACCAAATAATCCAACAAAATCACCACTCAGACTGAGAGCGAGCGAGAGAGAATGTGAGAGAGCGGGAGAGCGAGAATGGGGGTAGAGAGGGCTTAGCAGTGGGAGTAGGAAGGGCATGAGCTGGGAGTGGGTCTTGGAGCCAGGCCTAAAGATAGGCTTCTGGAGTAGAGGAGGAATAACGTGGAAAAATGGTGGCTCACTAGCATTCTGTAAACGCCTTCCTTCTGAACGCTCCCGTTTCCTTGTGGAACCTGTTGCACATCAGATGGGAAAGGAAACCAACAAACACCCACCACCCCTTCATAAAACAACACATCATATTCTCACAGGCTGCATCATGGCGTTCGATCACTCAGAAGAAAGGGAACTGGTTTTCGGGGCCTGCCGTGACAAGTGAGGGGCCCACAAGGGAGAATGACGCCTTTGTGACAGTATGACCCGGGGGCCCTGCCCCGTAGTGTGTCACACACACACACACACACACACACACACATCTGCTCGATAGGGCTGGCTGGAGCCTCCAAGGCCTCCATTGGGCTACAGTGGAATTCTGCGGTCTCTCTTCCATCTGCTCGGTGACACACAGACTACACAGAACCACCGGGGAACTTCCTTAACATGTCTACATTAAACCCTGAGGGGTTAGTGCAGCGCATACATCCTTCCATGCACACGCCCTAGTCTCTCTGTTCCACTGGACATGTTACAGCATGGCTGCTCTTTTCCCTTCCCTTGGTCATGGAGTGAGTTAGAGAGCCCGGGGAAAGAGAGAGAGGGGGGGGGGCTTCCATCATGACTGATCGCTCTGTGGACAGAGGGCAACAGAGGAGCTTCGAGGAAAAACACATTAGACTGGCCTCCCTCCACCATGCTCTCTATGATTATGGCTTCCTCCCCGCTCCCCTCCCCGCTCCGCCCCCCCTGTTCCGCTCAGCCTCGTTTTTTTCTTCTTTGGTCTCTCTCTGGTCAAACTACCCCAATAAAACCCAGCTTTCCAGTAAAGCTACGTGTGTGTGTGTGTATGTGATCTGGCTATACCCCAGCCCAGAGGACAAGCAGCCAGGGGCGAGGTAGACACTGCCTGGCACGGCGCTGCGCTGCGCTGGGCTTCTAGGAAAGACACATCCACCCATTTATCACCCCGGCTGGCTCCACTCCACGGCACAGCTGGAGGAGAGCTCCCTCTACTTCAAAGCCCGAAACCGCGGCTCCCCCCCGGCCCCTCTTCAAGTGGGACGGACTTGTGAGTAAACACGCTCTGGAAGAAGCCGGTCCGGCTGTTAAACGTTCAAAGTGCTCCTAAGTGGAGCGAAACAGAACCGCGAGGCCAGAGAGGACCTACGGAGGACGAGGCGGTCAGCGTGGCGTCCGGCGCCGATGCCCGTCCCAAAGACGGACTCCTGGCGGCTGCCGTGCCCTGACCTAACCCGCCCACCCTCACCCTAAGCGGGGCACAGTGGTGGTGGAGGAGAGGGGGTCCGGAAACTGGGGGCGCACTGCGCAGCTTTGACTGACTGAGGAACACAGCCCGACTGCCCCCCGGCTCTTGATTCTGATAGCCCACACAGCCTATGCTCTGGTACACTGTAGTGTACTGTACATTCACAGCGTGTGTGAGTGTGAATGTGGCAAAGGAGGTAGAGTGGGTCGTCCACTAATCCAAGAGTCAGCGGTTAGATCTCCTTCCTGTCAAAGTATCCTCGAGCAAGGCACTGACCCCTGAAGTGCCCCCCATGTTGATGGCAGCACTGCCACCATTTTCCATACCTAACGGTGAGTGTCCCCTGTCAAAGGCCTTATCTCTCCCATCAGCTTATCCAGTTCAGTGATGATGTGGCATCAACCGCCCACGACCAATTGCGGACGTGCTCCTAAGTCACATGTCTCACTCAGCCGAGGCCGAAACCAATCAAAATCTCCTGCGTCACAAAGAAGCCACGCTCTCCAGGGCACACACACTCACTGCCTTTGTGTGAATGTTTGCCCGTGCGCGTGACGGTTTACGTGCACGGGTGTGCGTGTTCATCTGCGCTCGTGTGCACGCAAGATTGTGTTAACTGTTTGGGAGTGGAGAAAAGCTTTGTGTGTGTGGACCCACCGTAGTGGAGTGTGTTGAGTTGAGAGAATAGTACGAGTCCAGAGGGGGTCTTCATCCCACAAGATGTCTGAAAGGACCGGAGAGCATCTTTCTCTTATAAATAGTCCACTGGTGTGTGTGTGTGTGTGTGTGTGTGTGTGTGTGTGTGCGTGTGCGTGTGTGTGGTGAAAAACAGGGCAGACCTGGACCCGAACGCCGGGCCAGACGCTCGTGACTCCAGGCTGGTTCTCTCTCCCCATCAACATCCTCGCAAAACATCATAAGACTTGAGTTCATCGTCCCCAAAATGCCCTCCATCCTCCATCGTAATTAAGGAATGGATCGTCCTCTCCCTCTCTTTTTCTCTCCAGGTGGGTTCAAAAGAGAAGGACAGGCCCATAGCTGCACATTGAAGCAGGGAAATTCTTCTTCTTGAAATTATTTGTATATGAATTAAGTTAACATTTAGAAGCATCTTTTGTACCTCAGAGCTAATAAGGTATCTTTTGTATTATTTAGAATTGTGACTGTGATTGTTTCCTTTTGTTCCATTTATGTCCTGCCGTGCTCTCTCGTTAAAACTGAGAACAGGCTCTCAATGAAAGGTAGCCCTAACATGATATCTGCCATGAGACCACCACATGCACAGAGTGTGTTTAAACACATGTTCCGTCAGTCTAGCATAAAGGTCCTACTGAACGGTGTCCATATCCACATTTCACTGGCCCCCATGCTGGGAGGGGTCAGGGGACCGCTGGCGGACAGGAGAAGGGGCCCTTGTGAATGGATCCAGTGTACTACACAGGTCTGCACTGTACCGTCGTGAGCCTTGAGCTGGCTGCACGTGCCCACGTGCACGCGAACACGCATTCTCTCTCTGCCGCACCACATTTTTCAATCCTGCAAAAAGCATGCAAACCCTTTACAAAGACAATGGCAAATGAGGGAAAAAGGGGGGGGGGGTGAAAGGGGAGGGGTGAATCCAGGTATGTATTCAGGAGATCAAAGGGAGGGACAGAGTAGTCCGGGAGCCACGGAGGGAGGGAGGATATGTAGGAGGCAGGCTGATCCGGGTGGACAGCTGATGGCTGATTTGAGTCGGGACGGACGGACGGACGGACGGACGGACGGAGGGACAGACAGACGGATAGACGGACAGACGGACAGACGGACAGACGGACAGACGGACAGACAGACAGACAGAGCCTCTGCACTGCAGAGCTCACAGGACACGGGGACTTCCCACAAACACACATGGTAATAGAGCGCTCAGCTACAGCTTCCAATTAAGGAAGGAAACACTCCGGGGGTGGATCTCTCCCTACCTCCCTTCCTCCCTCTCTCTCTCTCTTTTTTCCTTTTCTAAAAGAGGAAAGGAGGTTTTCGGTTTCCACTCAAGCGGCCCCCTGACAGATTGGTCTAACCAAGGCCACGTGTGCACGTGGTGCGAGTGGGTCTCGGTGCAGGTCTAAGTGTCCGTGACTCTCTAGGAAAGGCGGCGACTAATGAGCTGCGCGTCACGCTCTGACGTTTACGACGTCGGACATTTTAACAAGACGCCTCGTTAATACAGAGCTTCTTTACGAAGAGAAAGGGGCAAACATTCGCTATTTTGAAATGAAGAAATGTACATGAAGGCCTATGCGTGGCCGCCCGTTATGCAATCAGTACTGTATACTGTATATGAGGTAATGGAGGTCTGTGGGGACTGGTGCAGCTGGCCTAACACTAACAGCCTTGATCTCTTCACTAAGCAACACACATTTGCACGCACACACACACACACACACACACCCGCCCTTGTCACCCGGCAACCAACCACATTTACACACTCGAGCAGCGAACAAACCAGCCTTGACTACATCACTCAGCAAGCCAGATTTCATCACACATACACACACGCGCACACACACAAAAGGACACATGCAAATGCACGCACACGCACACACACAAACCCCCCTTGACTCCAAGCATCAAGGCTTTGATCACTCAGCCACCAACGCAAATGTAGACTTTGCAAAGATTAACAGTACACCTTGTGACAAAGCTCCCAGTTTGTTCAGAGGAGTGATGTGAAAATCAGGACTGGAGAGGCTCTGCACCTTCAGACTCCAGTGACACAGAGCCGAGGTCTGAACAAACCAAAGTGCAAACCAAAAGATGGCGGAACATGACCAGAGGGGACCAAGGGCTTTTCTATGTGGTCTATGTCTACGTGGCCTATATCGACGGAGGGGCATCCAGAGTCATACAGGTTAGTGGCACACACAGCCTGAGAACACACAATAGAGCCCATTTAACACTGTGCTGCTGCTAACAGCATGACCGGGCTGCCAGGCGGACTGGGGGTGAGTTGGAGGCCTGCTAACTGGGTCGCTGCAGCAACAAGGCTTCCTCAGTGTGTGTGTGTGTGTGTGTGTGTGTGTGTGTGTGTGTGTGTGTGTAAGTATGCGCGCATGTTCTTCCCCCAGGACATGGTACGGGGAGATCAGGACGAGCACTGATCAACACCACAGAGTTAAATAACCAGCGCAAAACCACCCCAGCACATCACCACAGAAGTAGAATAAAGCAAAACCATCCCAGCACAACACCATAGAAGAAGAATGACTAGAGAAAAACTACTCCAGCACATCTCCATAGAAGTCAGAATGAATTGTATTGTACCATACCATAGAGTTACACATAATAGAGACAGCACAACCGTACAACCACAGGAGGAGACTTCCCCGACAACATAGAGTACAAACTACGAAGAGACAACGTTCCGTCCAGGAACACCAAATGCGGGGCAACAAGTTCTGTGTTCTTTCCACTAGGTTTACTGCTATGAAGCGGACCGTGCCGGCCATTGTTCTGTGGCAGGGCGGGAGAACCTACTGGCAGGCAGACTGTGCTGGCCGGAGCTCTCTCAGGACGCCATGTCAAAAACATAAAGGCCGATATGCACTGACTGGTCTGCATGTCGTATACGCAGAGGAATTCCACCTGTACGCCTTCCAGTCAAAAACGGTTCATTTGCTAGAACTGTGAAGAGCACGTCACAGCCGTGCAGTACAACGAGGCCTTTCTATTGGTCAGTGAGAGGACCAACCGTAGGCGAAAGAGTTCACGTGGCAGAGACAACGGGTCGAAGAGTCTTTGCTATCTGGGCCCCAAGACTTTGGAGCAGACTGACCGGAAAGCCTAAGATTTACTGACGGACAAGCAAATAATTCAGTTCCTGATTTTGTAATGAATTGACAGATAGTTTTACATTTTGTTTACAATTGGACTCCTCTTCTCTGTATTGTTCTTCAGATTTGGAATAATCTTTTTACATCAACTTTTTTATGAACTGCTGTGTTAAGAGCACCTTGAAACATAAACAATAAAATAATAAAGACCTCTTGTCGTTCTGTGTTGTGTAACATCCTACCTCAATCCAAAAGTAAAGGGGATTTATTAGGTAAGGAGAGATTTCCGAAATAATCGAAATAGGCGTTCTCCCCATATAACCTTTCCAAACTGTAATCCAGCAATGGCCAGTGAATGCTCACCGCTAATCTACATGTTTAAACTAATCGCTCTCCACCAAGCTTCTTATAAGTTTTTGCCTGAAAAACACACACACAAACACACATACTCGCTTTCTCTCTCTTTAGCTCTTTGTCTTGTGCCCCTTTCCTGGTTAGCTCTGGGGGGAGAAAAGAACCTTACTGAACAAATCAAGGCTTGGCAATCTGCCCGTAACCAATAAGCCTAATCGGTAATCACTGATTGAGACTTTCATAGAATACAACTGGTGCACATTAAACCCAACAAGGCCTCCCTTTGTATCGAAAGCTGGAAGAAGAATAGGGAATGTCATCGAGCAGTCCAGCTCATCTGAACACTTAACTAGATAAACGCTGCAGTTACATCAAATAGGACGGCTTACTCTCTTGCTTATCGAGTCAAAGCGCCGCGTTGGGGGAGTGGACCCTTCCTGTCTCCCGAGAGCCCAGACGGGCGGTCCTCCAGTGTATGTGACCCGTGCAGCAGAGGGGGGGGGGGGTCGCAGGGTGAGCACAGGGTGACATACTACCTGTGGAAGGCCGTCGAGAAGGACACAAACGAGGGCACAAAGACAGGTTTAAGGCATCAAGGCCACAGGGAAATAAGGTACTTTCCTTAATGGAATGTGTCACGCAAACATTTTAAATCAACGGCTGTCAGACCCGGCCAGCGGTCACATGGTGAAGGGTTAGAGGTAGCACACACATCAGACCTAAAATGGCCGCACCCGTTGCTGTTGAAAGCACGCTGGATACCATGGAGAGGGACTGAAACCGGATCCCCACACACTAGCTCTGAGGGGGACCACCTAGCTTTAGGGCCGACAGGCTGTAATCCTCTCAAATCTCCCGTGAAAACCATCTCTCCACATAAGTGAAATGCCTCAGTAAGTAAAACCTTATTTTCCCCAAAAGAAACCACAAGGCTGATTCATCAAAACCCAAGCAAGCACACGAAACTGATCAGGAAAATAGGGAAAGTGTCTTCTACTCTACTAATTTGGTATATGGGGGCTCGAGAGAGAAAAACAGCAAAGTCTGAAAGATACAGTATAAGTGTCTGTGTATGAAGCATCCTGCTGAAATGCCAGTGGATTATAGAGGCCACACACACACACACACTCCTCTGAATAGCTTTCAACGATATTACTGAGGTATTAGCACATCACAGAACAAACACCTGCAGAAGCGTTGAGAGGTTTGGAGGCCTTCACTGGCTAGAGGGATGGGAGGGAGGAATAGAATAGAGAGTGAGGGCAGAGATAAAGGAGCCGATCTGACTTTGTTGTTTTTCCATACACTCCCTTCTCTCTCCTTCCATTTCTCCACGCCCCCCACTTCTAGCATTTTGAGTCTGGCCTACATTTCCTGATGCGATGATTACACGAGACTGTGGGTAACGTTCTGATTTTTAGCATCTGCGAAGAGGAAAGAAGGAACACTCCGAATCTAGGCCATGCAGCGTGAAGCCCACAGCCTGTCCCGACCAGAGGAGAGGGAGACGTGGTCACGCAGGGAACCGCAGGCTCGGACAGCCCCGTTGTGCCGAGCGGAGCGGATCCGTTCCATGGGAGTGTCTATCGGTGAGTCCATCGGGACACACTGAAAAACAGAACAGTCAGCACGGTTTCCATGGCGGCGCAGAGCGACAGCGAGGAGAGGAGTCCTGTGTCAAACGTGAGGAGCTGAACAAACAGCCAGGGTGACGGTCACCCTGTTGGGTTTGGCTGCACCCATTATTGGCTATGGCTGAGTAAACACACACACACACACAGTTGACATAGGCTGGGTTGAACACTGGACTGCTGCAGAAACACACACACACACACACACACACACACACACACACACACACACACACACACACACACACACACACACACACACACACACACACACACACACACACACACACACACACACACACAC
>JAVQJS010157222.1:0-10262 GCA_036024795.1 Galaxias rostratus
GTGTGTGTGTGTGTGTGTGTGTGTGTGTGTGTGTGTGTGTGTGTGTGTGTGTGTGTGTGTGTGTGTGTGTGTGTGTGTGTGTGTGTGTGTGTGTTTTCTCTTTCCCTAAGGCTGACTCTACTCACGAGCGAGTGGTTAAGAGAGAGGATGCAGAGAGGCTGGCCAAGGTGAGGAGCTGACTTCCTGTTATGGAAAGTCGCCCATTTCTTTATCTCCTCAGTCAACGTTCTCTTCAGCTTCCTTCACGCGTCCTTCAGTTTAATTTGACATGCTGGGTTCAATCATGTTTACCTTTTATTGTTATAAAGAAAAGTCATCGTCTGCAGTAGCACACAATAGATAACGATACGTACGCTGTGAGGGATGCGTAACCTGACCGTGGAGAATGCATTCGGGAATGGCTCTTCTCGGACGGATCTTTGTGTCTAACCCCTTCATGGGAACCTGTTAGGCTTTCTGAAGACAAACACCCTGATTGCTCGGGTTACCTCTGCCACACGTCGTGCACAGTGTCTCAGATGGTCTCCGACACAGGTGTGAACAGAACCTCTGAGCTCTGACACAGACAGAATGACAAAGCCACTGTTTACATCCCCAATGCATTACCCAGCCCCTAATACGGCACACAGGCCCCTGTACAAATACGACGGTGTAGCTCTGCTGCTGAAAGCATGAGTGTGGCGCTAAATCACCGCACCACATGTGTTCTCTATCCGTAATGGAGGAAACTAGACATTAGCTTTTTGTATGCTCATATTTCGTCTACTACCCAAGCTAAGTTAAATGTTTTGATGTACAGTCATTAGATTAGAGTCCTGTTCTTTAATGTACTGTGCAAGGTCAGAAATTGTGTTACTGCACATGGTTACTGCACATGGCTACAATCATTTCCTGTATCACATGTGTTCTGCTTTGCTTAATGTCATGTCTTCATTTAATAAAGGAGTTTGGAGTGCCCTACATGGAGACCAGCGCCAAGTCAGGCCTTAATGTGGAGCTCGCCTTTACAGCAATAGCTAAGTGAGTCCACAGGGGTGAATGAACTGCCTGTGTGCTGTCAATACACAATTATTATTATTTCTAGAAATGAATATAGTCGGTACAACTGCAGTTTCTCTGATTTACATATTTCTTTCTCACCTGATAACCTGATGTGATATTTTAACAGGGTTGTGTTGTTTCTTTACCTCTCTTTACCTTTTACTTTATTTTCGTTCTCCTCCTCCTCTCCCCTCCTCTCAGGGAGCTGAAGCACAGGTCAACAAAGGAGCCCAGCGATCAGTTCAAACTCCAGGAGTACGTCAACAAAGAGAGGAAAAGTGCCGGCTGCTGCAGGTCCTAGACCTGTCGCCATCACTTCAGCCGATGTGTGTTTGTGTTTGATGGGAGTGTAAGGCTGATCTCAAAACATGTCCGCGTGTTTGTGCATGAGGTCCACTGCTTTGTGGCATCCACCCCCAACATGACAAGAGTCCTGAACCAGAGGAAGAGGGAGTCAGCCAGGTACTAGTCTGACCTCCCCTCCCTCCCTAACTCACAGTGTTTACCATAGAGAGACCACCCTGTGTGCCTGTTTACTTCTCTGTGTCGTCTCTCCACCCACCCTGAGATGTCCTACTCACAAACCTGGCCCACCTCCATCTATGAATGTACCCCATATCAAAACGGACTCCGCCCCCATGCTGTGACGCCATGCCTCGAATACGTTCGCCACCATTTCAACGCACCTCCACCCATTCATCAGAATGTATTTGCGTATGAATGTACATGCGGAGGATGGATACGTGTTTAATGTCTGTCATACAACGGGCTTTTTAAAAAGCCTCCTCACCAGCATAATATTTGACAAGCATTTTCATGAAGATAGTGGGAGTGTGGTTATTATAAATATATTATTATTGTGCATTAATGTGTCTGTTTTTCAAAGGATTGCCTCAACCCGCCAATAAACCGAACCAAAGGAGTTTGTAATGTAGTGCCAAATGTAACATGCAAAATAGCCCTGTTCAGTCAGCCCAAACCTTTCTCAACAGAGTCTCAGTCCTACAACATTTAAGTTGATAGCTTTCTAGTTTGGCCCATCTGGATATGTTTGGCCATACAAATGGTTTTGAAGCCCAAGGTATGGGTCAGAGCAAATATGGTTTCTGAAGGGGACATATGGGTACACTGTGTATGCGCCCTGACCATGAAGGGACGCCCAGCCGTGATAAGCTCTCACTAAATCCTTCCTTTAACTTTGGGCACAGGCCTAGATGAGCCACTGCAGCCCCTTGACAAGCTAAGTCACTTAGGAGTTAAAACATAGATAATATGAGAAAACTGAGGCCGGTTGGAGAATATGTACAGATTTTTGAAAAGGCATCATTTGACTTAATATTGTGTGTAAAAGCATTGATTTTTGGAATTGTTTCTGCCATGGTGTTTCAACAGAGGAGCTCATCCCTCTGTCATATCCTAGTTTCATTGTTGAGACCGCTTTGAGACAAACCTGATACCTTGAAAATACCTTGTTGAAGACATGGCCAAGACACTATATTACAAGGTGACGTAATAGCAACGAATGGAAAGCGTTCTCTGCGATATATTTTAAGCTGCAGGTATTGTAGTTGAACAAAGCATAGGTTGTGTGCTTCACTTTGAATTGCTTTGCATTTTCTAAATATATCAATGGAGTATTTGAATTTATATATAATATATGTTACTATTTTACTAAATCGAGTGGTTAAATGTTCCTTTAATTTTACTGTTAACATTAGTCAAGCATAATTTATGACACACAGTTGTCCTCTGGTTGATGTTCTGTGTTGGTGGTTTGAACTTCTGGAGTTTCTTTCAGTCAAATCCATCAGTCTTTTGGAACATTTAATACCATCCTCCACCATCAAAACGGTTTATGTAATTTACAGTACTTACATTGTCCTCTACCACTCTAAATTGGATGTACAGATCTATGTATTGTTGTTTCCTATTGATTCACTACTTTTCAATGTGCAATGGATTTTGTGGAAAATCAAGTTGAGTACAATAAAGGTTACAGGTCACTGACCCTTCTCATACAATAGTATGTGTAGATTATTCTGCAGCGCTGATTCTTTTAACATCATTGGTGCCAGGGGAAATACAGTATGTGATTTGTGTTGTACCGCATTTGCAAAGCTCTACTTGACTCGTGTCCAAATCCTTTTAGCTGTCTCCATCTGTCGGAAGTGCAATGTTATACCAAGACGGATAAAGCTTTTTCCACATCAACATTAGCCTGACTTTAGAGACAGAGTCCACATACAGCCACGTACAAATGTTAAACCTTCATGCTTGCCTACTTCAATACATCATATCTGCTCTTAAATAAAAAAAATACAGGTTTCAGAATAAGTGTGAACTTATTGCTAAATTGTGCATAGAACAGTGATTAATAAATAAATATATGTGTAGTACTGTTATATGTCCTCACATGCCTATGTATCCGTTCTCACAATCTTTAAAATGATTTTAGTTCAATGTGCATTTGTTTAACGAGACATTACGGTCACAAGTTAAACACAGGCCGTTGTAAAGTAGGGTGGCCCAAGGCAAACAAAGTTAACAAAGCAAAGTTATTTTCCAACAGCGCAGCAGCAGCTCGGCCGATCGGACAAACTACAACGCAACGCGCAAGAACACTTCCTTCCTCCTCGCGTGACGAGAGTTTATATAATTTAACAAGCAGAAAATCCACAACATGGAATGGAGGGCGATCCCCAGCCAGCACGATGAGGTCGGAGCGGGTTGGCACAGAGTTGAGGTTAAGACAGGATGGCCCCGGAGTGCCAGGAGAAGTGTGGCTATGATTGGATAGAAAGGCCAACGGTCTTTAAAGTCTTTTCTTCAGTCACCCTTTGCATCTTATTGTATCGTTGGTTGGGGAATATGAGTGTTGTCCCGGAATGTTCAGTATCCACGAGGGACAATTCCATCCTGTTGTAGACCTCTCTGTCATCTCAGTGAACCACAGGACAGGCTCAGGTTTAGGGTTTGTGCTTGAAACGGGCCTCCACTGCAAAGAGCGTCAAAGTAAAAGTCAACTCTAAAACTTTTGACGCACATCGTTTTTCAATAAATGAAATTACAATTGGGTGATCATTGTTAATATCGGAATCTGACAATAGTCATCTTTAGACCGCCCACAACCAGCGTACCAACTTCCAACTATACTCATAACTTAAAGGGAAGGCATGTAATTGAAAGTGTTAATTTCTCAACAAGTCTTCAAAAAAGCTCATTACAGCGGGGTGCTAAATAGACATTATACAGACAAAATTACTCCTCTGTTTAAGATTCTGTCCCGGTCTGAAACATAGTGTGGTTAACTTGGTCTAGCACTCGTTAGTTACAAGATGTTATGTTATGTTAAGTATAGCAGAAATGCTAACCATAGTAGAAATGGTAACACTACCTTAGCCAGAGACAATTTGGCAATTTGGTTTACCATCATATTACATAAGTGACAATACGAACAATTATTGCTGGTCAAACCACATCAGGCAGAGGGCTTAGCAAAGTACTGATAAGGTGGGCAAGCATTTTAAAATTGGATAGCAAAATCCTGGCATGGCATATACAGCACAGTAATATGATGTTATTTTGTATCATACACTAGTACCTGCAAATTCCTGGGGCAGCATGGGCCTGCTGACTATAACTTGAAAAGAAGCCATCCACTCCAGCTGGGCCTCCTCTGTCTCGCAGGCAAACAAGAACTTCCTGTCAGGGGTTAAAATGGTGATGCCAAACTGCCAGTGATTGCCCTGGGTGGACAAGGGCAGGCCGGGGAGCACGGTGTAGCTGTTGTCTTTGCTTCCAATGAACACCTCGCCACGTGCGTAAGCATCCTAACAGACCGACAGACCGACCAACAGACAGACAGACAGACAGAAAGACAGACAGACAGACAGACAGACAGACAGACAGACAGACAGACAGACAGAAAGAGGGTGACAGTGACAGAAAAAAAAACTTAAGTAGCAACACAGCGCCATCATCTGGAAAGATTAAGAATTACACGTGGGCAGCACTACGAGACTTCCAAGGACAGCGTACCAGTGGGTCTTTGAAGTACATGAGTCGCCTCTCATCCAGAGTGAACCATCTCCTCTTGAAGCCCTCTGTGTGCTAGTGGAGGAAACATCAATTTAACAACTATCTCCAATGCACGCGCAATCTCATTCCAGCTAAGACTGTACAGAATGGCATATTGGATAGAATGGGTAAATTGCCCTTTTAGCATTAGATGCTGTATGCTAAATAAACATGTGTGATGTAACCAGGGCCTCACTGAACAATTCGCCTGGAGAGGCTGCCTGTGATAGGTAGTGGGTTCACTGAGTAGCCACAGGCCTGCCGCTTCGCTTAGCCTTTGGGCTGTGATAGGTTAGCAGTGTGTTCACTGAGTAGCCACAGGCGTGCCAGTCTGCCTGGCTGGCCTTTGTCAACAGAATTGGACTTCACCTTTGGACCTGTCTTCTCCATGTAGCCTTCCCTAATGTAGCTCCGTGTCAGCTTTGGCACCAACTTGGAAAGCACCAACACAAGAGGGAAAGAGGAGTCAATTAAACATTAGAAGGTGTGTGTGTGTGTGTGTGTGTGTGTGTGTGTTACAGACTTACATCAGAATTCTGGGCGCCGGGGAAGGCCACCTGTAGGTAGTGAAATCTGGCAGCTCTAATAGCATTGAACCAGTCCACCATTTCCTGAAGATCACAAAAAAAAACAAAAAAAAAGTCACACAAAAAGTCTATGAATGTTAGTTACTCTTTTCAATGGACGAACTGAAACTAGCACATATGTAATTACATATCATATGCTGCAGGGGGAGACAAAGTCCTGCTCTGCAACCACTGGCCCTTTCCTATCAGAACCACCAACACACATCAGTCCAGACGCAGACTGTAGGAGAGCAGACCGGTAGCAGGGCTGACCTTGGCATCCTCGTGGTACACAAAGATGTTCCTGGTGCTGTTGTCCTTCAGGTAGGTGATCTGCAGACCGTGGGCATGGCCAATCTTGGAGGGCTGGAAGCTGGCGTTCAGGGTGTGGATCTTCATCACTGCCTTAGGCTCTCTTGCCTGCAGGGAAGGTGCACCCCCAAACACAGCAACAAAAAAAACACACACACACACATTGGTACCACTACGAAAAGCTGGACACGACTGAACTGAACAAGAACTAAAAAAATGTGCAATGTTGATTGGTCTCTTTGGTTCTTTTTTTGTGGTGTATGTATGTGTCCAAATACAAACTTGCAACAAAAAAAGCCGTAATTCACATGCTAATTCCAGAGAATCTGGTATTGGTGGAGTGATTATACAGAGCAGGAGACTTGACAAGCCAGTACCAACGTAGAGACGTCGAGGGGTTACTGAGAGATCCCGACCTCAGCTGGGGAAGATGACATTGAGCTATTGTTATCCCAATATCATTGCCAAAGTTAGGGGGAGGCGGGAAGGAGGGAGGGAGGGGGACTAAATTGAAGCAGTTTCCTGCTCTGTTTTTTTCACACCATGAGAGGTCCTTTCGCTAAATGAAATGAAGAATAGGAGCGGGGAGACCTGAATGAGAGAGCCACTCACATCGTGCTTGTTGAAGTACTTCAGAGCACCCTCGCGCTCCGTCAGAATAAATTTTCGGCTGAGGAACTGCCCGTTGTCTCTCCCCCGTTTCCATAGAAACCCCTCTCTGTAGCCTGCCAGGAAAAGGAGCCGCGGGGGTCCCATTCCCAGAGAAGAGGAGAGGACAAACGGGAAGAGGAGGAAGAAGGAGCATACACCACAGAGTATACAGTTATAGCTGGATTGTTGATGGTCAAAGTGTGGATGGGCATGGTTGTATGTGTTTATGTATGTACTGGTGAAGTTCTGGCAGGGAGAGAGAAACTCCCTTTTGGGCTGCAATTTATTGTCCAACATATAAAGAATTGAAACAAAAAACAATCTTGTACTTGTGGTGTATGAAGGACAGTAGGCCTGCTTTGGATCAAATCTTGTGTTTGATATAGACCTGTGTTTGCTAAGCGCCTGTGTTTGATATAGACCTGTGTTTGCTAAGCGCCTGTGTTTGATATAGACCTGTGTTTGCTATGCACCTGTGTTTGATATAGACCTGTGTTTGCTATGCACCTGTGTTTGACATTGACCTGTGTTTGCTATGCACCTGTGTTTGCTATGCACCTGTGTTTCAGATGCATTTAGTTGTGCTAACATTGTCCAGAGTGTCCATGCCCCCCTTCCCTGTGAGTCTCTATCTCCCTGGACATCTCTCTCAGAGGGGCAGAGGGCTTGCCGGGTTCCTCTCAGTCTTTAGAAGGCATGAACAATGCAACTTGAATAGCCTGAGCAGTCGCTTGGCTCCCTACACCAGCCCAATCAAGGTTGAAATGAAACTACTCCGTGACTGAGCTAGGACGCACAGTCACTGAACACACACTCACACACGTAGGGGGGGGGTCTGACAGACTGAACACACGGAAAGACTGACAGACGAAACCTGTTACTCTACGACTCTACGATCCATCATTGTCTGATGTTTTATGAAAGCCTGCTGAACCTCTTTTTACGTCTGCAACAAACACTCACAGAAACGCATGCCAAAACATGTGCACACACGCATGCATGCATGCATGCACGCACACACACCAGAATCGCTGTTCTCTGCTCCAACCAGTAGCCTCTCTATCCTCTCTAAGCGTGAGCCAAAAACAGAGCTGTAAGGAGAAAAGCAAAGTCATGCTGCCCAACACACACACAGAAACACACACACACACTCACACACACACAAACACACACACACACACACACACTCAGCAATGCACTGTCACCATCCTTTCCTAGAATTGGCATAAGTAACCTCTTGTAGACACTAGCATGCACTCCACAACCAGCCAAGTACAAAAATTGTAGTTTATTTATAATAAATAGAATAATGGAAACTACAAATCCCATAAAGTTATACCTGAAGCACTTGGCTTCGGTAGAAGATACATAGGAAGGGCCTATACATTCTCTGAAAAGTGCAAACTAAAACAGTCTGATTAAATTGGACTGTAAGGTCCCAGGAGAGGGGCCCTGGGAGAGTTCTATCTAGCTAATGGTGGCTTACATAAGGCAGCTAAAAGAGACACACCAAACTCTTCCAGGGGCAGAGCTGGCAGTGTGAAATCCCAAAAATCTCTCCTTGTATGTCCCTCAACCTCATTCTCTCCAAACAGCCCTCTGTTGTAATTTCCCCTTCGCTCCAAAGTTTTATAGCGGTACTCCCCCCAGCCCATCCCACCCTAGTCTCTCTCACTCTCTCTATTTTCCCTGCCTTGCTCACTTCTAGGGGTGTAGCAATGAACCTGTTTTCATTGGTAGGCGATGGCTGCACCCCTACAGCTTAGTAATGTTCTGACCTCCTCGATAATGCATTGAAGGAGAAAGAACTGTTATATCTGTTGGAACAGGGGGGGTCAGATCCCACACCCTGATTTGACCCAGTGGACACGGAGCATAACAATGGGAGATGAATGTGGGTAAATGAGCTGATAGGATGGGTAAACCAGGAGGCCCTGCACTGACACTCCTTTACCAGCAGGACCCTTGGCTTTCACTCTCTGCCTCCATGCTTTCTCTGTGTAAACCTTTCTCCACATTCCTGGGGTTAGGTTGCAAACCCCTGGGCTGGCTGGACTGGAAACCATGACAAGCTTTGTGTCGGATGGCTTGGAACAAAAGGCCGCATTATTCTTCCCCAGTGGCAGAGAGGGAGAGATGGAGCACTGGAGATAGGGGGAAGAGAGGCACATGCTCCTGCTCCCCTTACAAAGACAAGGCTCCATTAACCCACAAAGGAAAGAGAGAGAACGAGAATGCAAAATAAACAGTATAATGTAATATACAGTATAATACAATATTTGAATCAATGAGTTAACGTTATAGTACGTTCAGTGTGTGTGCGTTCATGTGTATATGAAAGCATAAATGCAGGACCTCAACAATCTAGGACAAGAACAGCATCTCCCTTCTAGAACCCGCTCTGCCGCCACCCTCAGTACCACCACCCTCAGAACCAGACACACACACACACACACACACACACACACACACACACACACACACACACACACACACGGTGCACACTGTGAACAGACCTCTGGCCAGGAGCATGTCACGAGACAGGGAGACGAAGGGTGGCATAAAGATGAAACCAATGAAGGCAAGCAGTATAGAAGAAAGAAAGAAAGAAAGAAATATATTCAGAAATACAGAAATACTTAAAGACAAGAAGAAAGAAAGAAAGAAAGAATGAAAGAAAGAACAGCTCAACACAGCACACGCAATGCCCCTCGTGGATCATCTCCTCAGTAGTTCCACACAGACACCCAAATGGCCGTACAAGAGTTGGATTGACAGGGTAATTGGGCTGGGCTATGCAAATGAGCAGGGAGTTGCAATGCGTGCTGGGCCATGAGGTAATCATCACACCCTGGTGACTTTCAGCCTGACGTGCACAGCACACCCACTCAGGCACATCACGTGTTAGCCTTCGTACGCTGTCAGAAAACATTCACCAACCATCCACAAGTCCTACAAAATGTCAGTCCCAATTTCCATGTTCAAGATAATGTGTTTCTTAAAGTAAAAGAAGTAGTTTTGCCAAAGGTGACAGTACAAGTCCTAAAGACACTTATCTACCTCTCTGAGATGTCTTCTTGCCAATTAACTGACAGAATGAGGTGTTAGGTTTCCCCCTGTGTTGATGGGAGGAGTGGCGACTTAAGAGTAGGAGGGAGTCAAAATGCTTTCTGATCAGATTCACTGCCTGCCTCCTGAGGGTCGCTTGTAACATTGCACATGGACTGGGCTGAAGGGGACCTATGGACACTAGGAGACCTGTGAGTACATGTGTCCCTGCGCGTGTGCGTGGGGTGGTGGAGGTGAGGTGCCGGCTTCCAAACCTGCAGAGTATGGCTCCTGGCGCTCTACGCAGACAAACTCACTCCTCTTGTACTTTGCTTGGATCCACTGCTCCCTCAGGAGCCTGGAGGGCCGGTGGGTGGACCAAACACACAGACACGTACAAATTCAGACAGACAGGAAAGGCACGCAGATATGCAGGCACACAGAGTAGACAGACAGGCAGGCAGGCAGACAGACAGACAGACAGACAGACAGACAGACAGACAGACAGACAGACAGACAGACAGACAGACAGACAGACAGACAGACAGACAGACAGACAGACAGACA